>JAHXJK010000200.1:0-219202 GCA_019395245.1 Botrytis pseudocinerea
ATGTTAGACTTTCATTCATAGATTTTCAAAGATCATGAAGATTAATGGGTCTTCGCCTCGAACAGTATCTTCGAAGTGTTCATTCCTTTCAAATTGGATTTCACTCACTGGACAAATATTTATGGTATGTATCTTCTGCTTCACTTTGAAAAACCTCCACGCTGAGACGTATTGCTTGATGATTATTTGCAAATCTCACTGTGTGCCACACCAGAACACCGGAAATATACATCCTATCTGCATCTATCTTTACAGCCAGACTTCACATCCATCTTGTCTCCGCACTCCCCTTGATGATGCCATCGAGCTCGCTCGTAGTCCAGCCACCATAAAAATCTCCAGGCTGCGGTATAACTTTCTCTCCATCCACAAAACAATCCCATGGTCCAGCATAGAAACTCAAATACCCTTTCAAATCAGCATACTGTGGTGTAGGAGATTCATACGACCAAATCCTGTTGGTTATTAAGTGCTTTCGCGGCTCGGGCGACACTAGTTGATCTTCAAAGGGACAAGCGGAAGCAGGAGTAGGAGAGAAAGGTGGAGGCAATGAGATCGAGTAGTATGTGGCCGAGCCTTTGTATTCACAAAAAGTGGATTTGTTGGTGGGGGTTAGAGGAAACTTTGAAGATAGGGATGTGGCAGGAAGGTAATATGCTGTTCTTATGTTAGGTCATGGATGGAGAGAGGCTAGAGCTGTCATGAATGCAAAAGGGGTATTGACTGGGTGAATGATATGTTTCCAAAACCCAATACGCATCACTTGTTTCAGCGATGGTTTGACCTCGATATTTTACAACGAGATGACGAGATGTTTTCTCGAGGAGAGGTGGTCGTGGAAAGTTTTGGACGTTAAGTCTTGGTTTTGGAAGCATTTTGATAGAAAGACTTTGGTAGATAGATAGATATTAATGCGATCAAATTCAATTGTATGATGTTCGAGAAAGATATACAATATCAACCATGTACTTTGGATACTTTTTCATGAATGGAGGGGTTTAGGTTCATGCACAGTAGGGAGGGACGAGTATCTAAGGTGTGATGACTAAGCAATCTAAGGTTAAGCCTAGCGCCCCCGCAATCGTCACACATGTGCAAGAAGATCCAAGTTCGTAAGGCTAAGTAGATTTCCATCCACAGAACATCCGCCCAAATTCTGTCTATTGTCATCGCGATACCGACACAAAAACATTCTGCTACTTTCCAAGATCATATCCACCATTCAAGACCATCATGTCAGGACTCGAGAAGGCCCTCTTCAATTTGAAGGTACGTCATTCTGCTTATCTCTCACCCAAAAGCGCACATCGATCGCACTTCAACGTCAACGGTTCTGCGCACAAATATATCCTCAAGCTAACTCAACATTCAGTTCACCGCAAAACAAATCAACAGACAAGCCAACAAGGCTGGACAAGCAGAAAAGGCCGAGAAGGATAAACTCAAGAAGGTACATTGCGCCTGTCCATCCCACATACACCCATATAAATACAGCTCGTTAACATCACTCTCCAGGCAATCCAACAAGGCCACCCTGACATCGCAAAGATCAATGCCGAAAATGCCATCCGCAAACAAAATGAGAAATTAAATCTACTGAGATTAGCTAGTAGAATTGATGCTGTGGCCAGTAGAGTACAGACTGCTGTTACCATGAGACAAGTCACCGGCAGTATGACGAATGTAGTAAGAGGAATGGATCAAGCTATGAAAGCTATGGATTTGGAAAAGGTTAGTTTGCTTTCTATCAACTATCAGATCTCCATACTCAACCCCACTTTTAAATTTAACTTTAATTAACAAAATACAAAATCTATAGATCTCAGCAGTAATGGATCGATTCGAGACACAATTCGAAGACTTAGATGTAGCAACAGGCTATTACGAAAACGCAACTACATCCGCAACAGCAGTAGCAACTCCTCAAGAAGATGTTGATAGATTGATGAACCAAGTTGCGGATGAGGCTGGAATTGAGTTGAACCAAGAGATGAAGAGTCCAGAAGCGGCGACCCCAGTCAAATCGAATCCAACTGAAGTAGAGGAGGATGGATTGGGTGAAAGACTAAGGGCCTTGAGATCGTAGAATTCTACGCTTATAGGGGGAAAGATGTTTGGGTATAGGCGTTGTGGATAAGAACAGAATAAAGAATGGCGAATAGGGTGTCCTTTTATTATTCGGGATGTATTTATCTGTGGATATTTTGAGCGTATTGACATTAGAATGCTTACAAGAAACTTGAAGATATGGATGGGTGCCTGACTTTGGTAGGAAATTTTCAGCGATGTATGTTTGCCTAGTTTATAATCCAAGCGGTGCACATATGTCAAGGTTGTCAAATTACAAAACAGTCACCGTTAAAAGGAAGATCAAAGATGTTCGGCGATTTCAGCTCTGCTACGAGCTTCAAGCGAAGCTCCTCGACGCTTCTCTTTTCATTACAACTAGCAGGTATCATTTACATGACAACTTTGCCTATTCGCTCTCATTTCTCAAATTTCGCATTCATTTCATGAATACCTGTTTCACATCCTCAAATCTTCTTACGCTAAGTGTAGATTGGTGTGTTGGTTTCATAGATTTAAGGATTCTACTTCTTGAATCTTTTCATGATTTTTTAAGCATGTTTTTCCCAGTCCCTGTAAGTTTTGAATTCCTGGTCCCTGGAAATGTTAGAAGAATAGGAATATCTTGTCATGAAATGTTAGTGAATATCTTGATTTTCCTTGAGGCTATATGGAGGAAATATTTCCGGCATAGAATCGAAGCGAGCATGTGAAGATCTCTAGATCAAGGACCCGAATACAGGTAATTTGTGGAGAGTTCTACTTTGAGCATGCCATTGGACTTTGAGCTAATAGATGCCTGCCCTTTAGCATTGTGAATTATTGTCAGCTTATTACTTGCAGAACTTTCCTGCGTAAGTTTCGGTTCTTAACAATGCCGTGAAGTGTAAAGCCCCTTCTAGTGGTTTCAGTACTCACCTCGTGCTCGTAAGACCAGTCGAGTTGTTTTCCTGTCTTTACTTATTTTCTCCGGCTCATCTTCAAACGATACCAAATAAGTCGCGCAGTTATGCTATGCAGATATTATGAGCGACGTCCAATGCTTAGAAAGTGGATTCACACATCCGCTGGTAAGCTAACCTGCCATCTATACGGATTTCAGTGCTTATTGTTGACAGTTCGGACTTCAGATTCACATGGAGTGTAGTGCAAAGCGAATATACTTGCAGCATCCAATCTACGCTTGACAATTTCAAAATCCGGAGCCATCTGCCGGAATTCATAACGAACCAGAAGGTTTTTGTAACTCCCGTCGTGTGAAATATTATAAAGTCATTCGTAGATGATGTATGACCTGCAATACCTAATTTTGCGAATGGTCGAGTCGACGAGTAACTCTAGAAATCATATTTCTACATACATGCTAAAGTAGGTGGAATCTACAAGCCGATCTTCATTATCACACCACAAATCTGTATACATACCAAGTATTAAGTGGCGGTGTTGGCCCTCAGGAACACCTCCACTTACGCAAATCCGGAGTCAAGTGGAACAAGGCGCAAATTGATTTGACGCACCAAATCCCTAGGAAACAGAGAAAGCGTGGGAGTGTTTACTGATGTAGCTTTCAATCTTTATGATGGAGCACCCAATTTCGGTTGTCAAAACCACGAAAGCATCTCTACCAACTTTAAAGTGCAGATTTGTATCAGCCAATTAGCTATTTTTTACTTCGTCTGATTTGAGATGTCTAAATCTCATGCTCAGATCCGAGAGTAGGGAGAATGGCTGCAGTGCTTCTCATGTCCTGCTGCCTATGTAGCTTTGTATTCATACATGAAGAAACTGGTATTGACAGCAGCAGCATTTGTGCTAGCCTCGTGTGTATCTTGCGGGCTTTTGTACTTGGAAAAACTGGTGTTGACGACTTGGTCAGTTTGGTGATAATGGTTCGACGATGCCTTGTATTCTGGGATAAAATCTCCTGGCTCCAGGTAAAGATGTGAGCTTTCACTTTATGGTGCATCTGATCATCAAGACTTCTCAACGAGTCAATAACTCGTTGGTTCAAATTTGGTGCCAGGTAGGATGTAGTTATTCTCGTTAGTGGGTGTTATAGAATCAGGCAAGTTGGGAAAGAGGTATTAGTTACTGAAACCATTGGATATTTCATGTGTGAACATAAGTTTGGGCTATTTTTAATAGTTCTTGTTCTGCGGATCAAGCTGCATTGTCTGAATACGTTACGATATGCTTCATATGAGGATTATTGTAAAGTCAAAACGGAACCTTGGATAGATAGGTATTTCATAGATATTGAGATGTCATCCTGGTGAGTCTCGAACATGATTACTTGGTCAAGATGTCCATATTGATGGATGTGATAGATCATTGTGTTGATAATTTGCATCAGAAGGTGGTTCCTTGTCCCTGGTTCATCATTATCAAGACTGAGAAACTGACTAGATGTAGTTGATGCGTGATGTAGAAACTGGTATTGTGGCATATTTTCGGGCTAGAGGACTCCCGGCATACTTTACAGATTCCAGTGTGTATATATCCCTTCTTATAGAGTCGATCGAAATATATTAGCTAACATCTTTGGTTCTTCACAGACAACACAAATGACGTGGTTTCACCGCAGTGAAAAAACAAATTGTTGACCATCAGTTATTCACCGCGGAAACCCATCGCGGCAAATGAATTCTAAGATACGAAGATCTAGAAAAGCTAGAGAACACTTGTCCTTGAATAGCCGGAAGCTTGAATATGGAAGTGAGAGTTGAGATGAGAAGGATGAGATTTCTCCTAGTGTGCGGGCAATGAATCGAAAACACGTCTGCTATGCGATAGGCTTTATTGAAAAAGCTTCTTTTCTCTATGATTGCATTGATATTAGAGAGTTCACGTTACTTGTAACTAGATGAATGATGAACATGCTAACTTAAGTCCTTACATAACCTTCCCCTGTAGATCAACTCCAAATACAAAAAATATACCACGCCAACACTAAAAGCCGAGATCATTTAGACGGTTATTAAATACCAAACAACCAATAAACCTTCGATCTTCTCAGGACATTTAGGTAGCAAAGGTATGGATCATCGTCGAACGAACAAGTGGGGCAGCCCCCCTCTTCTCCACCAACAACAAACAATCCTAATATATATTCAAAATTCCTGCTTGCCACCATCAAAAATGGTGAGATGGCCGAGTTGGTCTAAGGCGCCAGGTTAAGGTGATTAACTCTTAACAAACGGTTGTTTACAATCTCCTGGTCTAGTAATAGGCGTGGGTTCGAATCCCACTCTCATCAATTAATGTTTTTGCACTTTTATTTTTTGGTTGGAAGAAAACCCATTTTTCGCCTAGCGCGGGGTAATTCAAGTTTTTACCTACAACCAAGAATGGGAACAAAAATAAATCAACCAATATTTTTGCTCCAAAATTCTATGCTGAGAACTTATAGATGGAAACTCTATTTTGTTCTACTACAAATCTTCATACGAGGTGACAAAATACTGCCCTAAAGCGCTCCACCCACATCCCTTTGGAGGCCACCTCAAAAATGGTAAAAATTGCAAAATAATTGATTTCAAGCAACGGATTTAAACCGATGATACTCAGGGTAACTCCCTACGTAGGGCTCGAACCTACAGCCTCAAGATGAACTTTAAGATATGGATATATCTAATTAGAAGTCTTGCGCGCTACCATTGCGCCAGCAGGGAAATCTTATGATTTTGCATGGTTGAGGCCCTCAGTTTAGTTATTTATTACACATGATAGCTGGTGCCCTCGTTGAAATGGGATAGCATCATCGATATTTGCATCTATATCCGGTTTAGATGAGTAAATTGCTTATTTATTCAAATTTTATGCCACGACTCATTTGTAGTTTTACTGTAGCTAATTTCCTTTTGTCAAAATGGATCATCTCTCGACAAATTTCTTTTTTAAGTCCATCTCACATTTCCAAAGCAATCCTACTGGAACGAATATTAATATGATGTTGAAATTCACTACGGGTTTTAATATAGTTCGGAGATGTACCATCAAGTGGGAGATATCAAATAAGCGAGCTTAAATATACTGCCTGGGCATCTTTGGTACTGCTACTTGTAAGTTTATCTATCTATCTGTCTGTGTCTGTTTGTTTGTTTATTAATTCACCGCAATGCGAGTTTAGATTTTGAGAATATACGAAGAAAAACGTGGTCTCTTGGTATTGCCGGATGATGGGTAAATTTGAGGGCTCTGGATATTGATCTGTATGATGGCGACGGAGATATACTGAAAATAGCAACTCATCTCTGTTGCAGATTGGCTATTAATCTGAAGTCAGATACACCTAAAGTTTTGAGAATTTCTCATGAATTCGAAATCATCACTGCAGAAGAGTGTTTCCTATCAATTTAGTTCTTAGTTGTATAGTGCTCTATATAGGTTAGGTTAATCTCCCCCTCACATTATTTAACCTAAGTTCTGTGAAACTCAGAGGCGTTTGTTGTCAAGTCTAACACTGTTTTCTCGCTCCCAAGAGGACTTCTCCCATTTCTAAGATCATGATCACTTATGCTGTTCCTTTATAGTTGGCGAGGTAAACATTGTTCACATTCTCTTTCATTCACCAATTTAAGTAATATATCAACAACTTTATATAGATTTGTTTCTCAAAGATTACCCTTGAAGTCAGGATAAGAATCCTTATAGTGAGACTGCAATGAGGAAGTGAAAGATGTTTCATTTCCTGAATTTTCCATTTTCAATTATGACATTCGAACCTTGTGTAGCATGGAGTTCAAATTGCAATTAAAGTTGTCTTTAGATGTTAGTTGTTACATTTCAGATGCCATTTTGGACTATTGAATGCCTTTAGTATAGGTTGAAAAGTACGATGCAGACTTCTTTGAAATCATGTGGCAGAGCTATTTTAATGTTCTATTGAGAGATTGAAGATATACCTGAATTTAGTGTTAGGAAAACTAGATTCTTTCCGAGGAGATGAGAAGAGAGGGGTAAGCTATATTTTTGGTCCATTTCAAATGAATTTTGTAGGGAAAGAATGGAGCTTCAAGGAAGATCCGTGATCTACAAAAGAGTGGAAGCTCTATAATAATGTGGTGCAAAAATTGAGAGGAATAATGCGTTGGATATCCTGCAAATTCAAAGGCGACTTTAGGAAAGGCAGGTTCGTTTATTGAATCACCCGTTCATAGAGCTTATAGACAAATTCCTTTTGATCGAACCATCAGAACAATATCTAAAGCTTCATAATCGATCATTATTCGTTATGGTAGTTCAGTAAATACAACAGGCTCGAATAAGAAAAACTAATCTGAAAACGTTACCACTTTTTAAATTCCATCTACCTGCACCTACTCAACTACATAAAAACACTTCTCAATCCGCCATGTAAGCCGCCGTATCTCCTATCAATGAATCTCTCTTCCTCTGTACCGATTTAATCAACTTCGCCGCCGGATTTGGACAATTCCCAAGCACACAAACATTATTTCCACAACATGTATCCCAAGCACACACATAAGCATTTGGACAGTCCCCATCATCGTAACAATCTTTAGCTTCAGCACATCCGACGTTTTCACCACAGAAACCTAGGCCTGTAATAGTATTGAAACAGAAACAAGTGGAATCGACAACGCATGGTTTGATGCCTTCTTCGCATTTGTTGGGAGTACACGGAATTGTATTGCAGGTGCCGTGTTCACAATAGCCGGTATCACAGACGTAGCCGCAGGAACCGCAATTGAGGGCATCTTTCATGAGGGCTTTACCGGTGGGGCAGACTGGGGGAAGTCCGGTGGTAACAGTGGAAGTGGTGAAGGTTGTGTATGTCTAGGGTTTTGTTAGTAGATTTTTTTAAAAGATATGGAGAATATACATACAGATCCAGTCTTAGTGATAGTATCAGGTAAAATTCCCCAACACGAACATGCACTCGAGTAGCGAGCTTCGTTTGAGCAAGCACTAGCATATGATGGAAGTGAAAATGCAGTTGTTGCTACCGCTCTCTTTCCCACGGTAAATACTTCGGTAATTGTTGTCAAGATTGTAGATGTAACAGTAATATTGATAATATCTACTGTGCAAAAGTTTTCCATGTACTCGATGCAATCATCATATGCCATAGCTTGTTGGAAAGGTCCACGAAAGTCTCCACTAACTGCACGATAACAATTATCTGCATTGCAACCCGAAGCTGCTGGAGTGGTGATGTTGGAAACATCTGCAATACAGAATCCTGCAATAAGAAGAAGTAATTTGAAAGAACTATGCATCGTGAAGTTTAGCGATAAATTCTGAATGGAAAAGATATCTAAAAAGAAGGAATTACAACACTTCTATGGAGGTTTTCGACCTTTATAATAAAAATTATGAGCCGTATGAAAAATTTAGACCCTGATTGTACGGCTGTATCCCATATCAACGTCTCTCCCATATCTATCACAAATTTCAGCGTGGCAATCGTTCCTTCGGATGCCTGACCATGCGATTACTACCATGAAAAACATGGAATATGATGTACGAAATGAGGGGATATTCAGGAACGACAATAGGGAAAGGCCGAGTATAACGTCTTGGTCCTTGTTTATGCTGTGAAAAATGCAGTGTTCAAATATTCGCTCAGCTTTTGAATATCTTGGATATTTACATACAATGGCACTAACCACTTGCATGATCGGAGATTTGCACGAACACATTGTCGATCCTATCGACTTCTTGTAGAAAGTGATTATGATATACTTCTTATCATATCGTATCCTTGAATAATTCTCGTCGTTTGCTTTATTTATATGAAGGGGTGAGGCAAGCTACACAAGCTCGTTGATATGCAACCGTTTTTCCTGAATCGCATTCACCAGTTCAGAATAGAGCATAGTGTCAATGTCGCAAGCAACACGTTCAAGGCAAATCAGAACCGGTGGGCAGCTGGACATGAAAACTCTGGGAGAAAATACTTGAACGACCCAACTTAGGTAACAAACGAGAACGTGTAATGCAGGATCCCGCAAAAGCCTGCCTCGGTCGTTCGCAGGAAAAACATGCAAATTTCATACAACCACTCAGCAGATATCCCTACAAATGAAATATGTAGTGCTGGTTTCCTTCTCGGGTTTGGACTAGCTAAAAGTAGTCACCGACGATATAATGTTTGTGTATCTAGGTAAGGATTGTAACATCCTCAGAGATAGACCAGACCATTTTAACCAAAGATTTAACAGCCACGGAGTACAACATGCATTACATAATTTTAGATATCTATCAACATCATTCGAACATTTGGTATGGTACGATATGAATTTCAGTTTGTTCTCTGCCACTAGAATATACTAGCGTTCTTCAAATGATAATCTCTACCACCGACCCGAGAAGACTGAATAGGATGTGATACCGCATAACACATATGCAACTCACAATATCACCATTCAATTATTTGCAAGGACTCGAGGAAGAATATACTATGGAATTATATTATTGTTGCTAACTCAATACTTTGCAATTATCATAATACATCTTCAACCTAGAACTAATAGGATATCAGAAATTATTTCGTTGTAAACAGTCGACGTTCCCACCACTGAAAGTCCACACATCACTGAGCCTTTGAGATAACCTAAGAAGCTTGTCCTCCCTTCTTGCCAGCCTCGACTGGATCAACCTTTCCGTGTGCAAATTCTGAAATGATTCGTCAGCATCAAATGTATCGTGAAAAAGGAGACGCCTGCTGGAGTGAAGACATACCGCCTTTGCCACTACCACTGCTCTCAGTGCTTCCGTCGTTGGTAGATCCACCCTTGGTTCCAGCTTCCTGTGATGAGAGAAGACTGATTAGCAGGTTGAAACATATAAAGAATACAAATTGCTGAATAGGCAATAATAGTGGTTCTTACAACTGGGTCGACTTGGCCATAAGCAAACTCGCCGGTTCCAACTCTCTTGTCTGGAGTACCGTCCTCCTTAAGACCTCCGTGCTCTAAAGAACATTAGCAGTGTTCAAGTCATGCGGTGTGGTGGAGGGTAACCTGCCAGTTGGCTTGTATGTTCCGCTCATTCTGAGATTGGTTGGTGATTTATATGGTACGTTGTTGAAATTTGAATGTTTGGAAGATGTGGATTGCTTGTTGATAGATTGAAAGAGTTTAAAAGGGAGACATCTAGGTATATATAGCCATTTCAACCTGATGTCTGCTTGGTTCTTTCACCCCGGAGCATAACTCCCGCTCAGGATCGAGAGGAGGGGTAAGTGAATGATGCTAAACTTAATTGAATAGGCAAAAAGTTGAAATAGCATCTTGTTTTCGATGAAGCAGGTTTAATGGCGCTGCGCACTTTGCTGTATCACTTAACGCAATGGTCCTGATATCATTTTATCATGATGTCAATGGATCGTTTTAAACCCTGTACCTGAAGCTTGTGCGAGTGATGATTGGAGAAATCTAACCACCCCCCTGGTTGCCAATACCGGATTCTCAAAAAGCCATCAAGAAGCAAATCGTGAAGTTTTTATAAGGGAAACCGGCCTGATGACCAAATTGATATTTAGATATCCTGACGTGGCAACCTGGCAAAGCTAGACAAGATCAACAAAACAAAAACAAGATCATGAAAACAAACGGCACAGCACGAACACGAACACGACGGTGACGTGCATGATAATATGGAGACTCCGCGCTATCATGTGATCATCGCGATTTGAATGTCCATGCCAAGAGAACACTTTAACAGACGTCAGAAGAATACGAAGTTAACCAATATTAATTGGTTCAATGAGAGTTCTTCATTTTGTGTGTATATGGATCTCTTTTCATGAGTAAGTTATGAGCTATGTTGTTTTATGGAACGTACGTCAATGGGCTAGACCATCTGAGAAGAGACGGAGTAAACCATCCTGCCGGCTACACTTTACTTCTTGATCGTTACTGCCCTGATATGACTCTGGCTATGAGGAAATAAGAAGAGCTACTGCATAAGTGCATAGGTGCATAATGTTCAAAGCCCATGATATCAATCAGCCAGCACGTATCATTGCATCAGCACCCTCACATCGATCTGCCAGCTCTCATTCCCCATCTTGGGTTGCGTTGTACACATTGGTCTAGAGCCTTTTTTTATAGAGTTCTCTTTTCTCCATGCTTCTTCCTTCCTTCCTTCCATTTTGTTTCTTTACTAGAGGGGGAGAAGGGGAAGTGTTCCGGCCCCCTTCCTCTCCTCTCCCCATCTTCAAAAGACCCCAAATCATATGATATAATTATACATCAACACCAGTAAAACATACAACTTTGTATACACCCTAGTACGGAGGTAAAATTCTTTCAAGATATAAAAAAAGTCACAAGAGGTTCAACACAAATATTTCTCGCAGGTTCTTAAATATGAACTCTCAAGTGAGACTGTAGTAAAGTTGCATCGATATCGCCCGCAGATTTCCTTTCCGTTATCCCACCCACGTCTTTCACCACTTGAAACAGTTCGAGATGTGCTTGTTGAAGAAAGGAGAATGAATGGAACAATCTGGATGAAGGGAATAAGATGAAACGAACATTGGCAGGCATGGAAAGGCAGACTCAAATCTTCTGGTGGATTCATGTAGCATGAAAACTATCATCATCTCATCTCTTATAATACATGATGTTACTGTGGCAGAGCAATGATATTTGCATTCACTCATCGTCGATATTATACTACACTTTGTAGTAAAGAAATAAATTTTACCTCCGACTTCAAAGGCTATATCAATTAAGGTCCTTTTTAGTTTGATTTATCGAATAGCTTTGTTGTCTACTGCATTGGACACAAAACCAATACAACACCTGATACCTATCAGGCCAATACACTCAGATCTTGTAAATATCCAAAGTAACCGACAAACAACATCACCATATCAGCCAAATTCACTCCTTCGTACCAATTTTCAATTTCCAATTCCCACAATCTTCCCGCCCAGTCCCAAAATAAAAGACCCTCAAAACCATGAAACCTCTATCATGGCTCGACATCTTCCGAAGTAAAAGAATGCTCTCAAGAACCACTTCCACTCCCACAATGTCTTCTCCATCTGCATCCGCATTCTCACCCTCCAAGGACCCAAACAAGAAATCATCCAAAAACAAACAAAAACCGCGCGCAAACAAACTGCCCCGTAGTCACAAGAGTCAGTACGAGCTCCCCAGCAAAGAAACCCCTGGTCTCGATTTCGAGATTTTCGAAGATCCCCGCTGCGCCATCTGTGATGGAGATCTTCCTCCTGCCGAAGGCCGTAAGTATTTCCCTTCCCTTCCCTTCCCGTTCTCCCCTCTTCCCTTCATACTAATACCCCAACCCAGCGCCGACCCACCTCCTCCCCCAACTCTGCGCATCCTGCCACCTACAAGTCACACAACTCAAACACGAGCGCTCGAAGCTCCAGCGTCAGAAACAACTCGACGAGTTGCGCGAGGCGCTCGAAGCGGTTTCTGCACAGGCGGAGCTGCAACGGGTCTTGTCGGATGGGAATCAGAGGTTGAGGGGCGAGATTGAGGAGATTGAGAGGGAGATTGGGGTGTTGGGGGAGGAGGTGAGTGGGGAGGTGAGGGAGAGAGAGGAGAGGATCAGAGAAGGTTAAGCTGGTAGAGAGCGGCTTTGAATGAAGCGGTATGATGGTGAGTCAGTGGGTTTATACTCATGCTTACAGCGCATTATCATACCCAACTACCGCTCCCAGAGATCTACAAGAAGAATGCGCCGCGGTCAATTACCACAGCGGTACTTTGCGAAAGAACAAATTTTGCGGTTTTATGATACCCAGACTGGTGTTTGGTGTTTAGATTTTGGTCAGATCAGGTAGCCCATTAGTTATGTGGATGAACTGACGGGATACTTTTGCACTTCCTTTAACTTTTCTAATTAATGCTAATTTCTATTTTTTTGCTCCCTTACAATGATTTATCTTCGCGTTGTTTGCGTTGTGATGAATAAATCGTTTAAAAAATCACAAAGCATATGAACCAATATTCAAAGGATTATCGTCAAGTGTATTTGTTGTGTCCCATCATTCGGTGCAACCAATAGTGACTCACTCACATACATTCACGTCACACAAATCCATGTTTCTATATCTATTTGGTGAGATTTTATTGATTCCTCGTATACTATTGAATGTCTAACGCTTGCGTGTAAGGGTATTGTTCAATATCATTTCCCTGTAGTGATAAATCTATCAGTCAACCATCCATCGCCCTCTCGAACGTTCCTCTAATATGTACAAGTATTCTTCACTGCCTACCCCCAGAACGGCCCCCAGTATCCATAATCCAAAACAAAAGAAAAGTTCCGAAAGGAAACACAAAGCTAAGAAACCAGGGTATCATTTCCTAAACTCGCTCTGCTCCGTTGTAAATGCAATATCCACCCATTAAATTCATCGAAAGGCGTTTCCAAAGCTGGAAACACCTTTCGATACAATCATTCCCCCGCGTCTAATCCACGTCATCATTCACTGGCATTGGCGACCTAACCGTCAGTTCGGCTGATTCATCACTCCCAGTATCCTTGTCCTTCGTTGGCGAAGATACTGAAATTTCTGGGCTCGAACCTAACGCCGCAGCCCTCTCAGCCCTCTCAGCTTTGCGTGCTGCATTCCTCGCCTCTCGTTGTTTAACTAAATCCTTTTCCGCCTCGATAGCCCTTGCTCTTCTAATCTCAATCTCATCTCTCTTGACTACTTTGCGCAATCCCTCCGAAGCATGGATTAATCCATCGATACTGATCGCATGATTCGTCATTTGATGATTGATGTACGTGTAAACATTTGCAGGCGACGAGCATTGAAGTAATTGTTGTTCATTGAGTTTCAATAGAGCGAGTGCCACCTGGAAGAGAAATGTGCTGCCATCATTCATACATAGCACAACGTCCCATACTCTGAATAAGGCTTCGGCCGATAGACAATCAGTGAATACACTGAGGAACCATTGGAATGTGAGGGCTTCGAGTTCGATACAGAGGTCATCTAGATGCTGTGATAGTTTGGGAAGGATCTCGGAGACGTATTGTCGCAAAACTTGTTGATCTGCTCTGGAAGCTAGAAGGCTATGATCGTAGTATCCAGGTGGTAGGGTATGCTCAATGATGCTAGTCAAAACCCAGAAAGCATCCTCCGCAGTTGGCATTATAAGCAATAAACATGCAGTAATTAAATTCATCCCTTGACAATATCCAACTTCATGATTTCTTCTCGAGTACGCTAGGAGTACCTCGTTCAGCTTAGCGACTCCAGGTCCCTTTCGAAAGTAAATATTATCCGTCAATGTACGATTGATATCCATTTGGATTTGAGCAACAACTACCGGATCGTCATCTTCCTCACTACGAGCTATCAAATCATCATAGTAGCCTGGGATACGCATTGCAGAAGCCCCAGAGCACTCGGCCCAAATCTTGGCTCTGTATGCTACTGGAATACCACCAAGAACCAGGTTCTTGAACTCATTCCACTTAGCACGGCCAACCTTTCCTTTATTGCCCAAACCAGAAACGCCAATCATTTCCCCATCTGCTAAGCTTGCTTCGGGCATAACTGGTATAGTTCGATGGGATCGTGAATCTGTATTTGAGGCAAGAGCGGCAGCAGCTGCCTCTCCTTCACGTTTACGTTCAGCTCTAACTTTACGAAGGAAATCATTCCATCGTACTGTTTTGTCTCGTTGAAGGGAATCATGAACTTCGCCCAGTTGCTGTAGCAATAGCTTCACAGGTTCAGTATCCTCTGGTGTTGGATCTGGTGTAGAAGTTGTTGAGGGTGTAGGTTTGGAAATTGTGGCGGCATCTGATGCGATAGACAATGCAGGGGCTGATGTAGTTGCCAAAGGAACAAATCCTCTTTCTTCGGTTAATATTCCAGGGGATCTTGGCACCTCGCCTCCTTCCATGACTTCAAAGGCAGGCATACTACCCGATGGTGTATGGGCTAGCAATTCTGTCGGAAATGTTGCTATTTTGAGATAGTCTTGCCAGCGTTTGACTGGCTTATCTTCATCATCAACCTTGTCGTCAGTTGCTGTAGATCCAGGCGAATCAGGCCGAAAATCATCGATACCATCGCCTTCAGTCACCGCCGCAGAGATTGTGCTACTCCTCCCGCCACTAAGCATCTCTACACGACTACCTCTCTTTCCTTTTCGCATCCTCTCAGCGGCTTCCCTTTGCCTTTTCTTGCGTCGTTGATCATATATGAATCCGAATCGGTCGGTTAGAAAATCTGGATTATTATAGTTTCTATATTGCATCAAGGTTGGTGGTTGATCTTCTGGTGCTAGAATTGTATCCATCTCG
Organism: Botrytis pseudocinerea; assembly: GCA_019395245.1. Lineage (NCBI taxonomy): Eukaryota > Fungi > Ascomycota > Leotiomycetes > Helotiales > Sclerotiniaceae > Botrytis > Botrytis pseudocinerea. The sequence continues at coordinate 15,343 of JAHXJK010000200.1, forward strand.
ACGGGGCCAAAATTCTCCCTACTTGTGGTACTAGAGCCCTGCGGACTAGATCCCATGGTATCCCACCTCTCCTGTGTAGCAACAGTCGTATTTTGTGTCAATGGGGTAGGATTGCGAATGGCTCTAGGGTTCATCTTTGGTGTCGCTCGAGCAGACGTTGTTGATTTGGCACTAGTTCTAGAAGGGGTACGACCTGATGGTTCGGTTTCGGCACTGTTAGATCTGCCACGACCTGTTTTACCATCCGGATCACGAACGGTCGCTGTACCAGCAACAAGCTTTAGTGCCAAAGTTGCTAGGCTAGATTGTTTCCTTTGCCGATTTCCAGCTAGTGAACCACTGCTGGGAGGTCGGCTCAAACTTTCCAGGGAGGATACAGCATCTGGTGGGTGGAAAATATCGTTTTGTAGGATTGTGCGTCGACCTGGGCCTCCACTGCGCGCATGAACGCTTGCGCCGTTGGTGATGGCATCTCCGTTTATGCTACTTGCTCGGCTGGTTGTATGACTTGTCTTACTTGTCCCACCCCAAATGTAATCCTTCCATCCTCTTGACGTTCCAGAATTTGTTTTGCCTGGCGAAGGTTCTTTGGCGCGTATTGTAGCATCATTTTCCAAACTATCCAACTCACCTACGACCACTGTTTCGCTCATAGCATCATTCATTAGATCCTCTAACGCCGATTCGCTTGGTGGGGCTGGAGCACCCGAGAGTTTTCGTTCGCCTTCGATGGCTCGCAGACGAGTTTCTAGATCCAGGTTCGATAGACCGCATTCTAAAATAATCTTTCTCAATGATCTCTCTCTTTCTTCTGCTTTGCGTCTGAGAGCAGCTATTTGCGCATCTCGTCGAGCTAAATCCTCTGCGATTTGCCTGACCAACTTGACAGCTCCATTCCTTGCTATCAATCTCTCGATATGTTCATCATTTGCATGATGCACTGACCCAGGTATGTGAGAGGAGCCTAATGGTGCATCGTCGAATAAAGCAGAACGGCTGTGCAAAGAAGGGGAGGATGTAGTCAAGCTATCGACAATTGACGCTGCAGCAGAAGCTTTTTGATTCGCGATTCCATCGTTCGTAGGTAGTATGAAGTGGGATCGTTCTTGTGTTGGCGAATCACCCGAGAATGAGGGGAATGAAGTCAACGATTTATCCGATATCGACGATGCGGAACTCGATATTTGCGAAACCAATCTTCGAGACTTTCCGCGTACTGTCTGCGACCGTTGGCTCCTCATCGAGGCGGCTGAAGCTGTCCTGGAAAGGTGCCCGGCGATATCATTCTCCATCGCTACTGTATCTTGGTTGATATCAACAAATGAACCCTCCCATTTGTTCCAATTATATTCACTTTCCTCTTGATACCTCAGAAGAGAATTTGTAAAAGATTGAGAAGGAGAAGAGACATAAGAAGATTCTGTAAAGGCTGGAGTTTGGAATAAGAAAATTTGGCCTTGTAATGTATGGGAATTAGCAGACAATGTTGATTTACATTCGTAGTCGCTCCATGCCTTTTTTGTTAATAAAGGTCGAGACATCATCATCACTGGTAACTCGCGTATTTTGTAACACCGAGCACTATAAAAAAAATGGAAAAAATTCAAGAATATGTAAAACAAGCAGAGGTTACATACATTTATGTATAAACCCAAATCGAGAGAGAAAAAAAGCCCCCCAAAAGATACTCACATACAAATTCGAGGAGGTTTTGTCAATTGTTATACAGCCAACGAGGACATCAAGTATAGCACAGGAACGATTCATGTTCTCTTAATATCGGAAGACGTAATTCTGCATTCTATGAGCCAATTTCTGAGTTAGAAATGGCGCATATGAATTCCGGTTGGGGTTATGCTTTCTTCTCTTCTCTGCTAATAAATACCACCATGTGTTACAGAGCATCACTCAATCCCACTCTTTCCTTCGGTGATCGCATATGCAGACGCTCAGATTGTGTAGACGCAGGTAGACTGCCATTTGAACGGCAGACCAGGCGGATCAAGGTGATTGGAGGATCGATTGAGTTGAGGATTTTCTGTGTAGATCCTAGGTAGGCACGTAGGTAGGTGAGTAGGCACCTAGTTTGAAGAAGCGCTCAAGGAAAAGATCAGAGCACAAAAGGAAATCAACCCACATCAACCCAACTCAAACGAAGTCAAACGGAAATACCTTCAAAAGCGCAGCAACTCTGATTCCCTACTTACCGGTACTTGTTGGCACTTGCTTGCATAGAGCGGCGAGGGCCGAGGCAATTGGAGATCTTACCTTACCCCAGACTTTGTTCGGGAATACTTGCAGATTCCCCCGCCTTGCTATTTTACTCCCTACTCGAATGATCGAAACAATGTCTCGTCGCTTTACCTAGGTTAGACTTAAATCCTCTCTCTCTCTTTCTTCTTCTCGTGTCTTGATATTTGGTTTCCCTTCCTTCTGTTATTGAATTTTAAGCAAGCCGGAATTTGGTTGTATCTTGGCGAACATAATCATTTAATCCCCAACATGTCGGCATCCGCAAAGAGAAGACTCGCAGCACTTTCTGAGCAGTTGGTGAAACCCATTGAAGACCAGGGCAACTTTGAGAATATCCCAATTCTCAAGAAAATTGCACCAGATTCAACGGGCCCCAGAGTTAAAGGCAAGGTAGTTATTGTAACAGGTGATTATTTCCATTCCAGACCATATTCTATAGTATTGACATAGCTTTCAGGAACCAATAGTCCTTTAGGAATTGGACGAGCATCAGCACATCAATTTGCGCAGAATGGCGCAAGAGCTGTATACATATGCGATTACAACGATACGAATCTCGAAACCCATAAACGTGAACTTGCATCATTATACCCTAGTGTCGAAGTGCACACCCGGAAGTTTGACGCAGCGGATGAACAATCTGTGAAGGAAGTTATTGATCATGCAGTGGAGACATATGGAAGATTGGATATCTTCTTTGCAAACGCAGGGATTGTAGGCACCAATAAAATATTCACGGATATTTCTGCAGATGAGTTTCTGTCTACTCTACGAACAAATGTTGTCAGGTAGGATATTTATAACTTTCCTAGAAAGAGGCCGAGTACTAATTTCAAAAACAGTGTAGCAATGGCAGCCAAATACTCAGCACCAGCCATGATGTTAACATCACCGGATAAGCAATACCCATCCGGTAGTATCATAGCCACAGCTTCCGTCGCTGGTCTACGCTCCAATGCGGGGTCCAGCGACTATTCCGCCTCGAAATCCAGTGTCGTTTCCCTCGCCCAAACAATATCTTATCAACTAGCAGGTACTGGTATTCGCGTCAATGCTATTTGTCCTGGCGTCATCGAAACAGGTATGACAGCACCTATGTATGAAGCTGCACGAGCTAGGGGGTCGGAAAGGAAGATTGGCCAGTTGAATCCGCTAGGAAGAGGTGCACATGCGGACGAGGTAGCCAGGGTGGCATTGTTCTTAGGAAGTGAGGAGAGTAGTTATGTGAATGGCCAAGCTTGGGCTGTGGATGGGGGACTTAGTGCTGGCCATCCTTTCGTTCCGGGGAAGTTGGGTTGAGTTAGTTTGTGATGGTCCGAATTTCAAAGATGGCCTCACTATTCCATGATTTGCCAGTTTTGTGTGCTTCTCACATAACCTCCAGGGTGGAGGAAGATCTAAATCTCTAATAACATTTCATCTTGAATCTTGATGGTTTCTTGTTTGTCTCTGGCGTCTATTGCTGACTTGTTCACTCCAAATATAATTTCTGGTATCGCTCGTTCTGTCACATACGACCATAGACTGAAGAGAATTGGGCATCCCGTCCGCTCTGCCATACACAAGCTTCAGATCGGTGGATTAGTAGTTGGGTGGGTGACCACCAGCGAATCCCCACTGTTGTATGTTTCTTTTGCATTTTTTGCATCCGTATCTCCTCTTTTTGGTGCTGGTGTGGAAGACGAGAGCCGAGGGAACCTTTGAAGGAATGGGGATGTGTGGTATAAGGAGGAGCGAGAATGGAAATGATGTTGGGGTCTACCTAGGTCTACGGAGTGGTAATGACTGAAGCGGGATACTGGGAATCGTGTGGAGGAATGTTAAAGGAAGAGGTACGTGGGCATCTCGGGCATTCATAGAGAGAGCTACCCGCAGCATCGAACCTTTTGACTTCAATCATTGCAAGTAGCTTGTAAACTTTGTAGCAAGTTAGAAACTCAACGACCGAGAGTCAAGTGATTGAATTTGACTGATCTTATAGGTAACGAAGCTTGGAGGATTGAGAAGTTTGAAATGAAGTTACTGGGCAAGCTCACTGCGACAACAAGTAGTAGTTTATCTCTAGTCAGCCTTCTGGTGATAACATAGTTTGAGCAAGTTCCCAAATCTATTTGCAATTGGGACTAACTGGAATTCATAGACTCAATCCGGCCAATCAGTGCATTGCTAGAGTATTTCAGCCTTGTCTGGTTTTGGTGGATTCGAGCTAGTCACAAATTATCCACACTAGCTGCAAGGCTACGATAATAATTTTGTTTTCCGATAACAAGATTTAACAAAACCATCTATCATCGCTACAACATTAATATCAACATATTTCTTCCTCAACAATGTCAGATCCTCTTTTATCATCATTATGTCGCATCTGTCACATTAACCCCACCAAGTATACATGTCCACGATGCTCCCAACAAACATGTTCACTTCCCTGCTCCAAGCGTCACAAAGTCTGGTCAACATGCTCTGGTATTCGCGATCCTACCGTATACAAACCGAGGTCACAATTGGCAACTCCTTCGGGCATTGATCATGATTATAACTTCCTTCATTCAATCGAGCATCGAATTGAGAGATCGGAAAAGGAGATTGTGGAAGAGCGAGGACTTGTAAAGAAAATGGAACTCGAGTTGGCAAGACAAGGCCCTAAAGATGACAGAAGACGACCCAACAAAAGCAGAGGCAATCAGCGTGAAGACTTTCTCACAAAAATGCTTCAGAGTTCTGGAATATCGGTAGTCAAAGCGCCAAGTGGAATGTCTAGAAATTTGGAGAATACATCTAGCTGGAGTAAATCGCAGAAGTGTATGAATTGGCAGATAGAATGGATTCGAGAGGCTGATGCAGGCGGAAGGATATTGCATAAATCGATAGACAAATGGTCAATTAACGACACCTACGCACTGCTCTTGGAAGAACAACGAAGGTTGAGCATGGCACCAGAGGAAAAGGCAGCTCTGAAGAAAAGGAAGGCAGACGAATTAAAAGAAAACAAGGCCAAGAGGATCAAGACAGATGAATGTTTGTTGGATATATCGCCGCTATCTCTATTTCAGGATTCGATTGGTGCTTGGAATACAATTTTGGATCAGCCAATTTTATCAAACAGCCAGAATTCCATACGCCAAACTCAAGCGCCGCCGAAGCTTGATTCCAAGTATCGTTTCTACCTCCATCGACCTAAGACGCGATCATCATATCCTAAAGTATTGATACCTTTAGATCCATCGGAGCCACTTTGTAAAGTCTTGGAGAATCGCACAGTTCTCGAGTTCCCTACTTTCTATGTCTTTGAGTCGGACAAACTTCCAGAAAGCTTTATGCTTGAAAGAGCCTATATCGAAGCAACAGGAGACGGACCAGAGGTGGAAAGTGACGAGAGTGAGGAATCTGAAGACGACACCAGTGATGTTTCTTCAGATGAGGATGAGGATGAGAATGAAGAAGAAGAAGACAAGGAGATGGAGGATGGAGAGGTTGCATCATAAAATCTCACAGCCTAATGCGATTAAATTGTATAAAGATTTGTTGCTCACGATACCCACACACTAATAATTAAAGATATTTACTCGAACAACATGCCATTTATTTCTTATACACCTACATATATTGACTATTTGCAGCTGCTACTTATTACCACAATCCACCTATCTAGATGAGCATCGTACTGTCATTCTACCATGAGGTCGTGTAAAGTGGTTTTTGATTGGTGATAACGTTTCCATGCCAACAACCATGATTTTGCACTTTTTCCCTCTGTTTTAGAAACTGACGCGCCTTTCTACGTGATAAAACCTTTTACAAACAAAATCAACAATATCGGCATAATTTGAAATAATAGCAAGGTATTATTGAGCCTCATGAAGTAAGCCATGTGTATATCCACATTTATATAGGTGGTTGTTCATCTCGAATTTTATTTACTGATAGCAACCAGAGGTGGATTCACCCCGCTAAATACCATTGGATCAACGGAAACACCAAAATTCAAACGTCGAAATAGAAACACAAATACAAATACCCTTAAACAACAACGCAAATTCAAAAGAGTTGTCGACACTTCGAAAGCAACAACACCAGCTATACGCCTGCCGCACATTCATAGAAGAACTCTCTCTTCCCCAGTGACGGAAAATAGCCCATCCTTGAGTGACCTTGGTGATTCAACTGCACTCTTTGATTCGTCGCTCGAAATAGTTGGTCGAGCTTCTAATTCAGGTTTGGCTAGGAAAGGAACTGTGGTTGTGCTTGACACTGCAAAATACGACAGCTATCCTGTTGAGAGAGAAAACAAGATGGTTAGGGAAATATCTCCAGCAAAGGTGCAGGCACCTCGACCTGAAGAGCATAAGGATCAACATCGACCTTCCCAAAGCAATACAGCAAATCATCTATCCAATATTCCTAGATTCGGAGAAGCTACCCTTCCACAATCTCCATTGAATCGTAAATCTCAACAACAATACTCCGAATTATTCATTCAACCAAAATCCCGACCTGAGTTTCACGAAGATCCAGAAAGACATGGTATGTATTCATGTGCCATACCATCTCACGTTGCTAACATGTACGTAGCACATCCACATTTGCAAGCAGCAAAAGATGTTGCCCGAAAGATTATCAACCCCCTTATGCCACGAGCACCAGCGGAATACAGTCAGCCAGCAGTTCGTGCACCGATTCCTGGCTCTTCATCATATGCAACAACTCACCCTACACCTGCACCGACATTCGGCTCCCTTCCAAACAGCCACGGGGGTGGCTTCCAATCCGTGAATACCTATACATCTAGCAATTACATTGACCTTACTATGGGCAAGCCAAACTACAATGAACCGCACACCTATGTTGATCCTGCAAAGGCACAAGAAGATTTAAAGGCACTTTTAGAGGGCGTTATTGAGGATGAGGAAGATACGAAACCCAGAACGAGATCACGCAGAAAGAAGAAGGATGCGGAGGTAGACGAGTTGATGGCAAAAATGGATGGATTGAATGTTGAATCAGAGGAGAAGCTCGAAGTTGCATCAGAGGACGAGGAGGAAGATGATGGGACTGTCGAAGGAATCAACGTAAAACTTCTTCCGCATCAGGTTGAAGGTTTGGAGTGGATGATTGGTCGAGAAATCGGCACGGGAAAGAAAGGCATGGTACCAAAAGGAGGCATTCTTGCCGACGATATGGGTTTAGGAAAGACCCTACAATCGATTTCACTCATTTTGAGCAATCCCAAACCATCAAGTTCAGACGAAACTCACAGTAAACGCAAATTACCTTCCGGTCTGGACAAATGTACTTTGGTTGTTGCACCTCTTGCACTTATTCGACAATGGGAAGCCGAGATTAAAGACAAGGTTGAAGAGAGCCACTCTCTTCGTGTTTGTGTTCATCATGGCCCTCAACGTACAAAACGATTCCAAGATCTTCGAAAATTCGATGTTGTCATTACAACATATCAAATCCTCGTTTCAGAATGGGGTAACTCGTCGAAGGATGATGATGACGAAGGTGTTAAAGTCGGTTGTTTTGGTATTCATTGGTACAGAGTTATTCTTGATGAAGCCCATACCATCAAAAACCGAAACGCCAAAGCTACGCAAGCATGTTATTCTCTTAGAAGTCAATACCGTTGGTGTTTGACAGGAACGCCGATGCAAAACAATTTGGATGAATTGCAAAGTCTGATCAAGTTCTTGAGAATCAAGCCTTATGACAACCTTCGCGAATGGAAGGATCAAATCGATCGACCAATGAAAAATGGTAGGGGTGACGTTGCTATTAAGCGTCTTCGTCACTACTTGCAAATTTTCATGAAGCGACGTACCAAGGACATTTTAAAGAAGGATGGAGCCCTCAACCCTGGAGGAAAGCCTTCTGCTCCCGGACAAGCCAATTCAACAGGTTTCAAGGTCGTCGAGCGTAAAATTGAAAAAGTCTTTGCCGAATTCTCACCCGAAGAGCGCAGATTTTATGAAAGACTGGAAAGGCGTACTGATGCAAGTATTGAAGAGATGATGGGTGGAAGCAAAGTCAACTATGCAAGTGCATTGGTATTGCTATTGCGTTTGAGACAAGCATGTAATCACCCAAAACTTGTTGGAAATAAATTGGGAAAAGATACCGATGCACTCTCAGCAGAAACCAGCAACCCCAAATCGAAATCAACAACAGACGTTGATGAGATGGCAGACATGTTCGGTTCTTTGGGCGTAGGCTCCAAGAAATGTGAGGTTTGCCAAATTGATCTTGGTAAAGAAGCTATTTCACAAGGTGCCATTCGCTGTTTGGATTGTGAAGCAGATTTGGATGAAATATCTGGGAAGAAGCTTAGTCCAAAGAAGAAGATCAAGGAGGAGAAGAACAAGGATAAGAAGAGCAAGAAGAGCAAGAAGCACAAGGAGTCTAAACCAATTCCAATTCGTAAGCCTAGGAATAGGAATATTATCGAAGACAGTGATGACGAAGAAGAAGAAGAAGAGCAAGGCGAATGGCTTGTTGGGGAAAAGAAACGTGGTGCTCTTACTCTAGGGAAGGCTGGTGGAAAGGAAGACGAGAATTGCGAGGGTGGCGGTGAATGGCTGGATTCGGATCATGATGACGATCTCGATGATTCTTTCCCTGACATTCGAGATATTGGCAAGAAGAAGGTTGTCAATCTTGATAGTGATGATGAAGAAGGCACCGAAGAATCTGCTGAGGAGTCAGACGACGATGAATCTTCTGAAGAGGAGGAGGAGGAGGAGGAGGAATCTGATGTTGAAGACGAATTTGGTTCTGATGAAGACGCAGAGCTTTCTCGAATTGCTGCATCTACCAAGATTACACATTTAATGAAGATTCTCGGAAAAGAAGCCGCTCAGCATAAATTCATTGTCTTTTCGCAATTTACATCGATGTTGGATCTTGTCGAGCCATTTTTACGCCAAAAGGGTTACAAATATACAAGATACGATGGTGGTATGAAGAACGATCTTCGTGAGGCTAGTTTGGACAGACTTCGTAACGATGAGAATTGCAGAGTTTTACTTTGTAGTTTGAAGTGTGGTTCTCTAGGACTCAATCTTACAGCTGCTACTCGTGTAGTTATTCTTGAACCATTCTGGAATCCCGTAAGTATTTTTCCGTTGTTGCTCATATTATATTTCATGATCATAGTTACTGACACATACCTTTATAGTTTGTCGAAGAACAAGCCATCGATCGTGTACATCGTCTCACGCAGAAAATTGATGTTATCGTTTACAAGATTACTATCAAAGATACAGTTGAAGAGCGAATTTTACTTCTCCAAGAGAAGAAACGAGAACTTGCAAATCAAACTATTGAAGGTGGTAAAGGTGGTGCTGGTAAATTGGGAATGAAGGAGATTCTCCAATTGTTCAGAAGAGATGCTGAACATGCTCCGCCTGCTGCTGGTGCATATGATCTTGGTGCTAAGCCAAGAATCTTGAAGGAGTCTGCCAGTAGAAGTCCAAGTAAGAGTGCAGCAACTTTGGATAGTTATGGTTCACAAAGTTCATCGGCACCGAGAAAGATTACACCAACTCCCTTTCAAGCTAGAAAGGTGGAAGACTCGCTATATGGTAGAAGGTGGTAACATATTTCTGTAAAGTAAGATCTTTTCTTGGTGGTTTGATTACGATCGTTGGTTTAGATAGGAGACATCTTATGCTAGATTTGGGATACATGGTTGATTTGGGATACGGAATGGAGACTGGGCGCTTTGAGGGGTCTTCAGCATTTCTTATGGGGTCCCTGGATTAGATGGGAATATGATGATAAATGGCAGTTAAATGAGAAATGAAAAGTATTATTATGTATTCGAGTGTTGTATTGCTCTTGATGACTCTTTACTCACCAAGTCTCCATTGACCAGTATATAGCTATAATATCTGTTCTCAAAACTTACCACTCGAGTGATTCCACCAATGTTTCACAAACACAGTATCACAACGTTCTTGTTTACTCACACTCTGTATCTCTCGAAAATCATGATAATTACAAAGCCGCATTTAGTATATCTTCATTCCTAAAATCCCGTACGACAATAGTCCAAAAAACTCCAAACTTTATGAACGCCAAAACTTCGAATTTCTTCGGACCAAGTGGTCGAAAGAAAGAAAGCGTATCGTTATCGCCGAAAATATGTGGCGAACGGACAAAGCGTTTTTGCATTCCAGCCGGGGTGAGTGAGGAGAGTGGAGATGAGATGATGAAATGAGATGATGGCATGTTTGGGGAAGCTCGGAGGGATAAGGTTTTTATTTCGGGGTTTTGATTGTGTTTTTTGATTCTCTTTGTGATATTGATTATTGCGATATTTAATTTTGATTATTGAATTCCTTCGCTGGCTAGCTGTTGTTGTATACATATATTTTATCCTGTGCATTCTGCGTAGGAATTTTGGAGATTGAGATATCTAGTGGGATATACATTGTACAAAGACAAGAAGACGAAAGATACAGAAGATATAATGACTTCAGCCTCTATCGTAGGGAGTACCGGTCTTGTCGTATGTCTTTTCTTTTCTCTTTTCCCTATATTTCCGAGAGCTTCTCGTCTTTCACCAAGATACTAACACAACCAGGGCTCCCACATCCTCTCTACCCTCCTCTCTCACCCCTCCATCTCCAGCGTGCACTCCCTCTCCCGTCGCGACCCCAAACCCAGCACCACCACCCCCAAACTTCATCCCCTCACCTCCACAGACACATCAACATGGTCTTCGCTACTCGCCTCCATCTCTCCCTCTCCCCTCCTCTTCTTCTCCGCGCTCGGAACCACCAAAGCACAAGCGGGTAGTATCGAAGCCCAGCGCAAAATCGACCACGATTTAAATCTCGAGCTCGCGTCTACGTTTTCGCTCGCTGCGGATTCCAACAAGCCTGAGTCGGAGCCCGATACCGCAAATGGTAAAGTCTACATCCTCGTTTCCACACATGGCGCAAACGCTTCTTCCATGATCCCTTACCCGAAAATGAAGGGTGAGCTCGAAAACGAGGTGAAAGCGCTGCTGGAAAAAAAGGAAAATAGGGTTAAGCATGTTATTATTCTGAAACCGGGATTGATCGTGGGAGAGAGGGAGGATTCGCGACCCGTGGAGTTTGCGGCTCGCAAGGTGGCAGGGTTGATGGGATGGCTCAGTCCGGGGTTGCAGGATTTTTGGGCACAGGATGCAAGGGTTATTGGGAGGGCGGCGGTCGAGGCCGGGGTTAGGGCGTTGGGTGGGAGGGATGGGAAGGGTGGATTGGAGGGGGCGGAGATTCCCAGGGTGTGGGAGTTGGGGCAGAGGGATATTGTTAGGTTGGGGAGGACGGAGTGGAGTGGGGAGGAGTGAGTGAGTGAGTGGGATGGGATGGGATGGGATTTGTTTGGATGGATCAATGTATGGATGGAGTTTTAATTTGGTTGGCTTCACTTTGTCATGTCGTTGGGGTTTTGTGCCACTTTGGATAGGTCTAGTGTGTATTTTCAGTGGAAATGATTTACTGATTTGTTTGACGACTATAGATTCATATTATCGATTTTCATATTTCCATACTTCCATCCTTTCCGTTTCCTACAATCATATACATAAAATATCTTCAATCCCACCACATCTGATATATCCCTATTTCTCCCCCTTTCCAAACCCACTCCCCTTCCTCCCACTCACATTCTTATCCCCAGGACTCCTCTCCGCGCCACCCTCCTGTTGCCCCCTCGGCCGACTCACCTCCTGGTTCGCCGGACTCACATCCAGCGGATTCCCGTCTCCCCCCTTTCCCGCTTCGAATTTCTCAGACTCGGGAGAGGTGATGCTCGGATTGAATGCGGCGGATTCTTCGCGTGCCGCTGCGTCGTCGGATCCGGATTTGGAGTATTCGGTCGCGGTGGTGTCGATGCTATCTTTGTGTTGGGAGTCTTTGCGTGGGAGGAGGGGGCTGGCGGTATGGGTGAAAGTGCGGACGGGGAGGTGGGATGGGCGAGTGAGGGCGCTGCGTGGGATGGTTGTGAGGCGGAGGAGGCGAAAGAAGGGGGTTGGAGACATGATTTTGGGTTGGGTTGGTTGGCTGGTTTTGTGACTTTGGACTTTGGTTTTTCTTGTATTGTATCGTGTGTGTTGCGAACGCAAATCTATCAATCAAATAGATTAGCTTGGGTTCAGTTCAGAATCCGACATCGTCTCACGCATTCTAAATACAACAGAATAGAAGTCAATCGTATATACAAATTCAAAGAACATCAACTTACATTGAATCGAAACTGATTTATGTAGCGTTTAATTGAATGATGTCTGTCTGTCTGTTTGTTTGTTTGTTTTTTTGTATGTGAGAAAAATAGATCAGACAAGATATCTGATTTCATGTGTATGTAACCTTATGTGGAACGTAAAAATGACGACGTCATTGTCGTTGAGGAGCTTGGAGCTACTACCCCACATTTACATTTTGCCTCTGGTCTGGTCTGGTCTGGTCTGGGTTGTCTGTGTATCACAAAGTAGGTAGGTAAGATTATGTGCAATTGAAGAATACGATCTAGGTAGGTATTTACTTCTGTTAAATATGCATTGTATTGTTGTATCTAATTATTGTTTTGACGTTCATTTTACGAGTACTAATGGGATGGATCCAGGTTTGAATAGCTAGCTATGGATATCAATACTGGTAGGAACATTCCCTGCTTACTGTATTCTGTTAACATGTCATTTGCGGTATGGTAGAACGATAGTTAGGTCGGTGAGATGATAAATAGCGTGTATGAAGTAAGGATGTCAATAAAGAAGTTAGAAATGGATAAGGTTTGAAAGGAGAGATGTCTCCTTTTGGTTGAGACTGCATCGTCACTCATCGTGGCGTTATTAGTCTTGATGTCTTGATGTCATGATTTAGTATGATGGTCTTAATTCATTCACTTGTAAAGAAGGAACGTTCCAAAGTAGATATCATTTCGAGAATATAAATCAACTTTCACATCCTCTTTATTTCTCTATCTTTATTCCAATCATCCAAAATGTTGCGCACTATCTCAAGAAAGACTTTCTCTCAATCCACTAATACTATCTTCAAACCTTCCATTACCCTTTTCTCGAGAACCATGGCTGATAGCCGTGTTGAAGCCGCTTCCCAAGTTGCTGGTGAAAAGAAGGATACAAGCCCATCTGTAAGTATTGGAATCCTTTCTGTAACAGATCTCCCCGAGTACAACAAGCTGATCTCATAACCTTAGAACCCATCTGTTATTTCGTCCGCAGGTGCTGTGGGCAAGCAATTCAACCCGGATGGAAATATTGGACAACTTGGTGAGAAGATTGGAGGTCCATTCTCAAAAGTAATGTTTAATCGTATGCGCAATCCTTCACATCAAAAGCTAACTTACAAATAGGATGGTGCTATTGGTTCCCAATTTGACGCCGCCAAAGATGGTCTCGCTGGACAGGTTGAGAAGGCTGTTGATGGTCCAAGTAGACCTGCTACCGAGAAGAAGTAATGAGCTAACATGATGAATGAGAGTTGTCGATGAATTCAGAGGCTGTGGTGTATAATATAGTTTGAAGGTCTTTCACAGCAGCCAAAATTAGCCATATGTATTATAATGAATAAGTAGCGAAACTCGAGTTTCTTGGTGTATGCCTTGATGACTTTTTGGTGAGTTCGAGGCAAGAAAACAATGCTTCTTTTGCAAAAACTATCGAACATATGTGGCCTTTCAGATGGGGTACAATCATACTTGATATCTGGTAACCTATCATACTCCTTTCCATCATATATTTTGTGGTGTAGTTACTCATCGACTTCGATGCACGACGCACTTGCTGTTTATGTTCCTCATATCGCCCTACCAAGTACTTTCAGGATATTGATTTATAAACGGTGTCTGCGGCTTGTAGATTCGTTTCGAAGGCTGACAAACATCTAGACTGTGAAGTGAAAAGAACCCCTTCAGACTATGTTACCAGTCAACACGTCCAATTGAAGCCAAGACAAGCCATTGCATTCTGACTTGGCTATCAGACGTCTTTTAAATAAGTGATCATCGTTTAGAGGGAACCATCAAATCTATGTTGAATAAAGCGACAATGTCAACAATGCAAATTCGAGATTCCCAAAATAGCATCACAATGGAGAATCTGGAGAAGCAGAGAACTGGGGAACAAAGACATTCATTGGTGATCGTTATCGGCACCGGTTAAACCTTTTTCCTTCACATCCTCGACAAGGGTGTATAATTTAGGCGAAGGCGTCTAGCTTGCTTGTGATTGCGTGCTTTCTCGTGCTCTCACCAAATTCCACTCCATTCACCAATATCATCCCTCTGATACGGCAAGTGAAGAAAGAAAAGATCTTACTAGGTAGGTTCACCAGTTCCAAATGGTAAAAGTCCATATGATTTGACTCGATTTCATATCCCTCTATTACCAAATAAGGTGATTTATCGGAATCTCGGTTTTTCCATTCCAATTGACTGCCAAAGATTAGATTATATATATCCCACACTGATAAGTCTCTCCCTTTCAAAGCTAAGTTGTGAAGGGATAATATTTCCTTCTACGAGTATTGAGTATACTGTTGTGGTCTTTACTTTATTTACAACAAATTCATTCTCTTCACTCGAGAAGAATTGTATCAAGTCGATTTGTCTTGAGATTTCCTTTCTTTTATTTGCATTCTGGTCTTGTCAAAAGTTCTTCAAAGATACCCCGCCACCCATCAATCCGCAGAAATGGGGGCATCAACAGATTATGATCAAACCAAAGGCATAAATACTAAGCCAGAAGGTGATGGATCTAAACAGGTAATTCGAAAGAGACAATCATAGGCATCATGCACAAGTGTCTAATCATTCTCTCTGCAGGAACCATTTGGAAAAGATACCCTCAACTCGACCTGGAATTCCGAAAATGAGTCCTCGTTTCGAACTTTCTCCCAAAAGTCTTCCAATCTACCATTTGGCCAATCAATCGAATACGATGCGATCAGTGGTCCTACCTATGTTACTGCACAAACTTTGGTCCAACAAGTAGCATATGCGCTCTCCGATAAAATCTTCTCTTATTCCCCAGAGTCTTATGATTTGGATGTTGCTGTAAAGTCTTGGGCTGCGGCAAACACAAAGAATGCCAATGGATATACCACACAAGTTTCTCCCATGCAAACTCGCTCTGGCGCTGGATCAATTGCTCTTGGATACATGTTTTCAAAAGATTTCGACTTGACCAAGAGACACATCCCTCAATCACTTTTGGCCTCTTCTTCCAGTCTGCACAGCCTGCGCTCAACTCTTGATCAACTTTCTCTATTGTACTCTGTCGCAAACCCATTTGTTGCCCACGTCGCCGCCGTTGACTATGCACCAGGATCTACTGGTCTTGTCACTGACTATGCAACTGCTTTGACTGTGGCAGAGGAATTGGGACTTGGCTTGGTTTCTAGCTCATCTGCATACGAAGCCCAACATATGTCTCTCTTTTCTACCTTGTTATCAACTATTCTTCCAACAATCCACACTTATGATGGAATCACTGTTGGTCGTGATACCCTTCGTGTCATTGACATTCTGAGCCAATCTGGTCTCAGCAGTTCCTACAAGACAATTCTTGAAGAGATATCGAAACTCGGAAAGAGAGCCGATGCGGAAAGTAAGGTCTCTTCACTTCTTGAAGCTTTCAACAGCGAACTCGGTACATCTTATGGTCTCTTTGAGTACAGCGGACACGAGTCACCTGAATCTGTTTTGGTTGTATTTGGTTCTGTTGAGAGTTCTCTTGCTACTCAAGTTGCCAAGAAGCTTTCTGCCGAGGGAGAGAAAGTCGGTGTTATCAATGTCAGAGTCTACAGACCTTTTGTAGAGGAGGCTTTCTTGAAGGCTCTTCCTGCATCAGTTAGAAATATTGCAGTCCTTGGCCAAGTTCTGGACGAGACAGCCGCAACAGATGCTTCTGGTCACTCTAACTTATATGAAGATGTTTTGGCAGCAGCTGTTTTCTCTGATAAATTCACAGCTTCTCCCAAGGTAGTTGATGTTAAGTACGCTCGATCGCAAGTATTCACACCTACTTCCATCGCTGGTATCTTCCATCAACTCGGTGGCAAGCCCTTCAATGACTTTGTTTCACTATTAAGTGTTGGACAAGTTGAGCAGTACTCATTCTTCGATCTTGATGATTCGGCTGCTGCTACTGCACCTTCTGCTATTAGCAAACTTCTTTCTGGAGATTCAGCTGGCAATGTCCTCATCAATCAAACTCATGACAACTTCATTCAAGGCGGTGTCGTTAGAACTGATATTCGAAGCTCGAAGAAGTCAATCGAGGCTGCTTATCCAATTGAAGAAGCCGATGTTACCTACATTGGAAACGAGAAACTTTTCAAGGAGATTGCTATCTTGCAGAATGTCAGATTGGGTGGAAAGATTATTGTTAAGCTTCCAGGTGTCAAAGACGAAGATTTGGAAAAGAAGATTCCAAGCTTTGTTCGTAACGAGATCAAGAAAAAGGATGTTGAATTATTTGTCTTGGATCCAACTTTGTCAGAGGCTTTTGCGAAGGAAACTGCTCTTGAAACTTTGTTCGCTGAGCTTGCATTCTTGAAGGTTGCTCGTCCAGAAATCCTCGAGTCTGGTAAAGACAAGCTCGCTGCCATCAATGGAAGCCAAGAGCAATTACAATCTGCAGTAGCCGATCTTGAGAAGGTTGTTCGCAAGATTGAGATTCCTGAGACTTGGGCCGAGGTTGACACCGAGGCTGAAGTCCTCAACCTCCCTGCAACTATCAAGTCCAGCAGCTTTACTGGCTTCCAAAAGGAAGACACTGAAGTTCCATCTCAGCTTCGTGATTGGCACGCAGCTGCTAAGGGTCTTTTGTTCAAGGAAGCTTATGGCACTAAATCTGAACTTCGACCAGATCTCACTGCGAAGACCTATGAAATCACAGTAAAGGAGAACCGTCGTTTGACCCCTATCACATATGACCGTAACATCTTCCATATCGAATTCGATTTGGGAACTTCCGGTCTTACATATGATATCGGTGAAGCTCTTGGTATCCATGCTGTCAATGATGTTGCTGAAGTTGAAGACTTCATCAAATTCTATGGTCTCAATGCAGATGATGTCGTCGAAGTCCCATCCCGCGAGGATAACAATGTTTGGGAAGCTAGAACAGTCTTCCAATCTTTGGTACAAAACATCGACATCTTTGGTAGACCACCAAAGAAATTCTACGAAGCCCTCGCCGAGTTCGCTTCTGACGAGAATGAAAAGAAGGAACTTCTTACCCTCGGTGGCCCAGAAGGTGCCAATGAATTCAAGCGTCGTGCTGAAGTTGACACAATCACTTATGCTGACATCCTTCTTGAATTCAAGTCCGCTCACCCATCTTTCCACGACATTGCCCGTATCGTTTCACCAATGAAGCGTCGTGAATACTCTATCGCCTCTTCTCAAGCCGTCAACCCAACTACCGTCGCTCTCATGATCGTCGTCGTTTCCTGGGTTGATCCAAAGGGCCGCGATCGTTTCGGTCAAGCTACACGTTACCTTTCTTCCCTTCCCGTCGGATCAAAGGTCACCGCTTCCGTCAAGCCTTCCGTCATGAAACTTCCAACTCTCGACTCAGCTCCTCTCATCATGGCTGGTCTTGGTACGGGTCTTGCTCCTTTCCGTGCTTTTGTTCAATACAGAGCTATGCAAAAAGCCCAAGGTAAAGACATCGGTTCCATTCTTCTTTACATGGGATCGCGTCATCAACGCGAAGAATATCTGTATGGTGAAGAATGGGAAGCTTATCAAGATGCTGGCGTAATCACATTATTAGGAAGAGCCTTCTCCCGTGATCAGAAACAAAAGATCTATATTCAAGATCGTATGAGAGAAACCGTTCAGGATATTATCCAGGCGTATATTAAGGATGAGGGATCATTCTACTTGTGTGGTCCTACCTGGCCAGTTCCAGATGTTACAGAGGTTCTTGAGGAAGCTATTAGGGAAGAGGGTAGAATTAGTGGAAGGAAGGTTGATGGAAGGAAGGAGATTGAGAGATTGAAGGAAGCTGGAAGATATGTTTTGGAGGTTTATTAGATGGTTGCATATGTGAGGTGCTGTGCCTAGATTGGGGGGTTGGTTTTTTTAAACGTCTTTAGAATACGGTCGCGAGATTGAATTACTTAGATTGCATATAGATTCTAAATGGAATCAATATTATAGGGTTTCGCAGATATTTGGGATATTTGAACTCGTTGGTTTTGTGATCGATTGCTTGAGATATCTTGTTATTTGTGAAATGGCTTAGTATTACGGCCTAGGTAGAGGGAGGTTAACAGGGGGTACTTTTGTATGTAATTAGATCAACCAATCGGAATTCACCGCTTACAATAAATCAAGGATACATTCCCATCCTATCTACTTTACTGCTTTTCCTACCTCCCAGCCAAGTAACTCCGTACCCCTCGGCTTACAATACGTCTGAAGAGTATTGCGGTTCACATAGCTAGAGTTTCCGCGATACTCAACGTTTGAAAGGAACTTGAGTGCTTCGGTAGGATTAGCGAGAGCCATATCTGCTGGGTTTGCTCCATTTGTCCCATTTGCTGTGATTATTGGTATAAAAACAAACGCATTTCCTCGATTTTGAGATTCAAGGTCTCGCAAGCACTTGATGAGGACGTTTGAAAGCTTCTTGGAGGAAGTGAACTTTGCCAATGAGAAGACGAGATTCACAAACTTGGCTCTTTTATTTAAAGTTGCTGTAGAAGCGGCAACAATGTTGGCAAAAGATATCCCACAGAATCCAATCCAGCAAGAATCAACGACAGGCAATGTACTGAGAAATATCAGTGCGTCTGAGTAGTCCTCAAATTGCTTGATTGGGTCAATATTAAAGCAGAAGCAGTAAATGCAGTGATACTAAAGTGATTAAACGACGCTCTTCGCGATAACGATCAGATCAGAGCAATAATCCGTGGTATAGCAACAAACAGTGATGGTAGAGCGCCTGGTATTGCGAGTCCCATCACTGAAGCTCAAGCCGTGCCTATTCGAGCAGCCTATGTCAACGCAGGAATTTCAGACTCTGGCGCGACAAATTATCTTGAGTGTCATGGAACAGAAACTGGTGATCCTATTGAAGTGAAGAGAGTAGCATTTATTCTTAGGCCAACACGATCAGTTGGCAAACTCTTGGAATTGGTTCTGTAAATACACTTGTACCGAAAGAAAATTTCAGTCGTGGGCTAACGTTAATCAGATCGAAAGCAATGTTGGGCAAGCCGAACCTGCAGCTGGAGTGCCAGGCCTCCTTAAAGCCATTCTACCTATCTGAGCATCCAAGTTGAGAGTGTTTCCAATTCCGAAAAATTGAGACGAGAAGATATGATTTCTCAACGGTGATAATATGTACTCGCTTAGATGCCTATATACATCATCCCAACATTTCTTTCCTCCCTTTCCAAGTTTTATCACTTGAACTTGTCATTGTCATTGCCAAAAATAGTACTCGAGTATAACCAGCGCAGTATCTATATTGATTTCTCTACTATCTTCTGCAATTCGTATAAATACATGAATTTCGAGTAACTAGTGTGAGCCACAGGGAGATTTGCTTGATAGGACGCGAACGCGGCTATGGCATTCCCAATAGTAAATCAAGTGGTAGGCTCATTGCACTCTGCAGAATATCGAGTTAAAGGAGTCGGTGCTTCTCTTATAGAGACAGATTGAGGGGTGCAAGGAGGGGTTGAGGATGGGGATTCACTTTTGAGGAGGGTGGGGAAATCATGCAGTTGTGTATATTCACATGCTCAACTAGATGAAGAAATCTTGGTAGTATTCACTCCATCGGGAAAGATAATTATCATGGCTAAATGTGCATGATTGGGAATGGCTTGTATCTACAGTGAATTGTTAAATTCTCTACTCGTTACTCGACGTCTGACATCCAAGTCTTTCATTATCCCGCAAACAGGCCAGGAGCTCAAAGTTTTGCCATTTAAGGATTTGAGTTGACAGGCAATTTCACTGGTGCACAAATGTCATGGACGAGATCATGCGAGGACACATAAGGAAGTCTTGGGCTCTCGAGTAGTACGTCAAGATATACATACGTAGGTATTTTGTGTCAATAGAAAGATCCAGTGAATAGGAATTGATATCCACTTCATGTGGATACTAACACAACTGCAACATGCCTCTTTCCTAGGGCATGGACTACCAAGCTCGAGCCTAGTGGATATATAAACTGCTTATTCTAGAGATCATTTGTGACAATAAAGATTTGTAAGATACAATGAAAGAATCTGACTATTCGTGTCAGTGCCCCGCAGACTACTGTTTTGAGCAACTTCTGGGTAGGTTTGGATTCTATTAAGAACGTGCCTCGCTCCGGGGGCTGAAAGGTCAGAAAGCAACCATTGATAGTAAAAGAAGGTTGTCGGTGTGCATGAGCAATTAGAGAATAGTAGTATTATGTAAATGACAGTGCTAAATAATGAATAAGTTTGTTCTCGCAGTATAATGCCGTAAGCTCCTTGCACAGTTGACTTGAACACCGAAGACACTTTTCGCGCGAGACTCCAGAAGGACGTGAAGTCGTAGCGATCCATTCAAAGAGGCCGTCTTGGGCATGTTGCTTTTTGTTTTACTTAGTCTTTTTTGCAACAAACCGTACAAGCACATCTAATCGTCTTTTAAATGTGCAGGAAATCGAAATGCTTTTCACATGTGCCAAAATGTTAGAACATAAACTTCATCCATTCTTTACGCCCCTGCCACTTCCATTTCGCATTGGTGGTAGTATATTTACTCTTTGATCGCAAAGTCGATGCCAGAGAATCTGCAGGTGAATAGCACATGCTGCAAAAAACAGTTTTGTTGCATGTCTGAAAAGCCAATTCATGATGTTCATTGGTTTGTGAATTTTTGCAAAAATTGTATGACGTCGATACGTTGTGCTTGGACCCCCAAGACTCCACTAATAGCGTAGATCATTTTTACGGCGTCTTATATAAACATCGATGGATTTTACGGTTCAGATAAGTATTTTTATTGAATGGAGTAAATCAAGATATTCATCCAGAAATCATCAGACATTTCTTTCACACTGCTCTAGAATTGGCACTACAGTTTTGTTCCACTGTCTCAACACTTCCATCACAGTAAGGCATAGTCAGAGTCATTGATCTTCATCCACGAGAACTAGTGTACCAGATGCACCGTGCATACTCAAACCCCTGAGCCAGAGAGGACTGTTCCCAATAGTACTTTCTCGACATCTAACTCTAAATTCTTTCTAGCTAGTCCAGGAGCTAATGTATGGGACATCGGCGTTCGAATGTGCCGGAAGCTAGTATATATGGCGGCTGGCCAGACTAGCGTGGGGAATTTCCGAAATTCCGGGGTACCCGTGCTATCAACCTAGGAAACTTGGGGAAGATAGCTTTCTGTGAATATGACCTCTGGAATCTGGAGATAAAGTGGCGTGAGCGATACATGAACTTTTCGAGGCTTAAGTCCTGAATTGGATCTTGCAGAACTATAGCCATTGACTGGTCATATCTTAACTTAAGGCTCTTGCCAAATGTCAAGTGTTCCCGGGTATTGCAATGATCTTAGTTGACCCTTAAACGTTTTCAAGATACCCATCACATAAATCGGAGGCTAAGCTCAATCAAGGACACTAACCTCAAATTCATCATTTCACATATCTAGTACCCAATGACTGTGATTGACGATGCATTAGAGCGAAAGTTTCGTTCTAGCTCGACACGATAAGCGATCCATTAGCTCCTGATATCAGAACCCTTTCAACTTAGCTCCATCGTTGTCTCAAGCTAGTTCGAACATTCATTTGAACTAGTAAAACCATATTGAATTCCCCCAAGAATCTTGAAATCAAACGTTCCATCATCCTAAAAATCATCAATCCAAAGAATATATTCATTCAAAGCAGCCAACATTGATTCGAAGAAGGGCAATATCAACAAACAACAACCATGGCCGATCCGAACCGTCTCCACAAGATGTTCATAAGCGATGGCGACGACATGTGTAGAACCTGCAGCTACATGCTCCTAACTACCTACGGCCTATTCGGACTTATCACTCGCGGATTTGATCATGGATGGATTCACTATCCTCAAGAACCAATGTCATCATCCGAAGATGTCACATCTCCTTGTACCACACCTTCCACTTCCAAAAGCCCACATGACCTTAAACTCGTGGGCTGGGGATGTCACTTTTGCGCCCTGGTTCTTAGTGATCCAAAAGCAAGCCAAAAAGGCTCACAAGTTACTCATCCCTCAGTCGCTCACAAATACGTCATTGAGAAACACCACGAGTTCCGACATATTGGCTTTCGCGCAATCATTGTCAACGACACGGGTGAAGAGGTCGAAAATCCGTTTAGATATCGCAAGTTCTCGTTAACGGGCAAGAACTCAGATCTTCTACAAATGACGGAGGTGGTGGAATATTTTCACAAGAATCATCTTCACGTGGGAGGCGTCGCCGTTGAGAGGGGAAGTGAGGTATCTTACACGGTCGAATGGCATATTCAGATGGGTTCTCTGTATCCGGGTGTAAGCGCAGAGTACCCATGGTACCGATTCACTGGTGTTTTTGATTTGTCCAGAACAGGAGGGTTAAGACGAAAGGGAACAGGAGGGGTGTTGAATCCCAAGAAAAAACTCCCTCCGAGTAATCTCCGCATTTGTGACAAAGATACTCCTGCAGATGTTGAACTATGCAATATCAAAATGCTAAGTACGAAACTACAATGTCTTATGCTACAAGAGGAATGAATGGCATGATTTCCTTGGCCGGCGTTTGGGAGTTTCTGGAAGCATGGATACCCACTTACTTGGTAGCCAAAATATTGGATTTTCTGCAATGTATTAGCAATCTGGGAAAGGATGAGGATTAGCCTGGCATATACTCTTGAATATTGATACAATTTTTCAAATTGGTCCCCTGTATTTAAATTCAAAGCTCGAGATGAAGTTTGAACCGTCAGTAGTACACATATAATCAAATAAATCAAAATAATCACGAGAACAATAATAATAAGCTGGGCAACTCTTGATAAGATATATTTTCGACCACTTCATTAATCTCAATCTACTTCGATTGCTCCAGAAGTGCTCGCCCATAATCACCTCGGTTAGGCAGCCTGTTGCATGTATGAATGTGACATCTTGCTGGACTTGTATTCGTTAAGAAAACTAAAACAATGTTAGGTGTGTCAAACAGGGGAAATAGCGAGACTTACTTCCACAATGAAAATCTAATTCCATAAATGCTACCGGGCTATGGATACGGTAGTAATAAGGATCATCGTCTCCAAATTCTCCAATCCAAGCAAAATATGTTTCATCAAGATGTTTCTTGAACAGTGCGACCCTGTGCTCCAAAACCGAGTCGGGATAATACTCATTAAATGATTTGAAAAGCTTGATGATTTGCTCTTGCTGGTTTGCTGAAAATTCGGATACCGGGCATCCTTCATATGGGACGATCCTGTTATCTTGTCTCGCACCACCCAGATGCCTTTCGTCAAAAGGATTCCACCTATCAGCTGGCAAACTTTTTCCATCCATTCCCTTACTCAGAGTTGCCTTCTCTTGTAATTCTTTAGGTAAGCTTTGCATCAAGCTCAAACTATCCATCTCCTCTGATCTAAATAATCTCAGCCCGGCATGTGGACCCTCATCGATTCTATCAGGTTCTGCTCCCATAAATGTAGGACCAATTACCATTCTCTTTCCTAGAAAAACCACACAAAAACATAAGTGGTGCCCAAAAAATGTGTATCCGAATGGTTTTGTCATGGATGGTGTACCAAACAAGCGGAAGTTGTAGGAATGTTCATTGAGCACTTTCTTGCCGTTCACTAGATGTCCAAGGAAATCATTTGTGAGGCAGCAAGCGTGAATTTTTTCATAGCCTTGCTTAGAGGATGAAGCTCTGAGGATGGCGTGAATGGCGGTTTGAATTTCTGAGGAACACTCATCGAGTCGTAGTCCCCCTATCTTGGAGATAAGTATGGGATCAAAATAAAGGTATCTTCACTCCTTACCTGGATTCATGTATAATTCTGGATTCGACCACAATCTAAATTCATCATCTGTAACATCTCCAAATTGAACCGCTTTCCTTTGATCTTCACCCAAGACCTTTAGAAACTCCTTCGTTTTCGCAATCACCTCCTCTGTTGGCGCACCTTCATCCTCCGCATAGTTATATAGCCCCTCTCTGACCTTTCCATCTGATGTGAATCCTTTGTATGGTTTCTCTAAATTCTTTGCATCAAGTCGATTGATCAGCCAAGCCGGAGCCTCAATCTGCCTCCTTGACTCGCACCAACTTGATGCTGTATGATCTTGTATCCCAGCAATGCGAGGATGGTCTGGGGAGGGTATGATATCGCGGAAAGGTACAGCTGCATCGGAGCGAGGCTTTGTAGGGTCTGAACTTTGAATATATCCTGAATTCTCTGGTAAAACTGCCATATCTGCTATAGACTAAAGACTTCGAGTTATGGTATGAATTTGGGGCTTGACGTGTAGAAAGCTTGTATCACAATGGGCTGTTTGAAAGTCTGAAGGAGGAATTGGTCTGGATATGAACGTTCTTCAATTGATCGATCTATCACTACTGGCAGAGCCGAAGCATGAACCGACAATAATGATCTGCCCATGGCTTCAGTTGATGTGGAGAGCTTGCGGAATAGATATTAAGAGCGAACGAGTACGAATTGGATTGAATTGAATTGAAGCTTCGGGGTATTCAATGCTGAATAATCCCCACAAATTAGCGTGTTCAATCCATGAATTCCCCTCAATCTCCCCACCCCTTCCACTTCATGTCTTGTGGGGACTCTTGTCGTTCCTTACGCGTCCACGCTGAATGCAACACTTCCCGTACGGATATCGACCGAGACAACTTGACCATGCACGAGGAACGGTGGCAGATATGGATAATACGATATCGGAGCAATTGCTGCCATGATGAAGGCAGTTGAATCGGCTTTCATCGAAGTGGGGTGAAGAAGAGTAGGTGGGGGCTTTGAAGCTCATGTTTGGCTAAGTCGAGAGCAGTTCTCTTCAGTATTTCTGTTTCCTCCGCTCCCAAAGACTTCACTTTGCTCATTCTCTGTTTCTCACTCTCATCACCATTGCAAATACCACTATATACCGACATCCCACCCATACATCAGCCATGCCAGTACCGTCATTCGAGCGTATGTTGTTCCATAGTCTTATCAAAGTACTCAACTCGATAAGCTAATTGACATTCATTCCAGGTCTCGTACGATTTGTACCTAAATCTTCCGAGGAGATACTCATTGGTCAGCCAGTGGACTCAGAGCTCGATGTGGGAGCTGCAATCATTGCCGGAAAGGACGTGAAAGTTGATGTATACAGCGGATCATCAGTCTTAGAACCAGGAACGTCAACTGGAACCATTAAAGAAATTGGAAAGCTTTTATCTCCTCTCGCAGAGTCTGAAGTTGGCACAATAAGATGTATTGGATTGAATGTAAGAAACAATTCCTCTGAAATACATATACCCAAGGAACTGACTAAAAATTGAAGTATGTTCAACATGCGCACGAAGTTAAAATGGCCATCCCTGATCTGCCAACCGTTTTTATGAAACCTTCGACCTCTCTCGCAGATCCATATCCATCCCCGACAGTTATTCCAAAGTTTGCGCTGAAAGATGATTGCTGCGATTACGAATCCGAATTGGTAATTGTGATTGGAGAGAAGTGCAAGGACGTCAGCGAGGCAGACGCATTGAATTATGTTTTGGGATATACAGCAGCAAATGATGTCAGCAGTCGTGCAAGTCAATTTTCGCAAAGTCAATGGTGCTTCAGCAAAAGTTTTGACGGTGCTTGCCCAATTGGTATGCCATCTCAACCCTTTTTTGGAGAATTCGAACTGACAAAATTCTAGGTCCAGTTTTGGCATCCACGAAACTCATTCCAGACCCATCGAAACTTCGAGTTAGAGGTCTAAAGAACGGAAAGGTTATGCAAGATTGCGGAACAGAGTATGAATATCCGATTCCGATTTCCTGCCGTAAACTGACCAATAACAGTGATTTGATTTTCCCCGTTGCGAAAATTGTTTCTTTCCTCTCTCAAGGCACTACAATCTTGCCAGGTACAATAATTTTGACCGGTACTCCAGCGGGGGTTGGTAATAGCTTTACACCAAAGGAATATCTGAGGGAAGGAGATTCATTCTCGGTTGAGATTCTACCACATATTGGAACTATGATGACAAAGTTTGAATATCAAAAGTAAATCTTGGATTTGATGAGCCTAGGCGATACATCAATCAATATATGTCAGCATTTATCCAGCATTCCACAAATATCCATTTTGCGTTTTAAGTGAACGTGATATATTCACTCATGTGCTTCCATCGTCCGAAAACTATTCTCGTCTCGTTTCAGACCGATAGATTACTCCATGTAAGTCTTCCTAACCACTGTATGAAGCTGCAAATAACAAGATGTCCAGTCGTGTTCTTGCAGCCAGTCTTCTCCCACGTCTTCTCCTTCTAACCCTTCCTCTTCCTCCTCCACATCTTATTGGCGACCTTCTTCGTATTGGAGGTCTTCGAATAAGTCGGACCGCCACCGGCCTAGCAGGTCTTCTACGTATTTGTCTTCCGACTCGAACGACAAGGTCTAATCGAGGAGGCATTCTTACTTGCTGTGTGTGATTGACACAGAGCGTTGTGTGAATTGCAATGGTTGAGGTGATTAGATGTGGTAAATTACTAGCTCTGCCTTGTCATGGGAGATTTGTCTCCTGGACTGTGATAAATTAACCCATGTCATTATTCTCACTAGGTTGCGATCAAAGCAGGCTCCCTTCCAAAGCTTAGGGGTAGCTTCTGCATTCTTTCTTCGTAAGTCTAAGGCTGTAGAAGTCTCTAGTCTCGGCCTCTTAGTCCAAAGAACAATATGTGAAGAAAGATATGATTGGATGTGTTTTATTTGGGGTAGAATACTCTACAAGGGACTGCCAATCTTGCAGGGCTGATGCACAGCCACGAGGCATATTATGTAAAATGTCCCCAATATATCACGAATGACCTTTTACAATTCGTATCCTAGCATACTGCCATACAGACATTGTTCAATTGCGTAACAGATCAAAAATGCACGATTACGAATATCTTCAATAATGGTCTGCTGTTATGCAATTTGTACTTGCCGAGTACCACTATTTCTAGGCAGACAAATTTTGTGCTTGAGGCTGAGAAACTCAAATTTTGTATAAAATCACCCAGGTAGACGGTTTCATTGTTTGAATTGTCCACATTGGTTAACATTAATAAAAAGCAATATGACTTTAATCACGATGAAAATCTGCTGGCTATTTCTCAATCTTTCCCATGTCGTCTATGGCAGCATTCAAGCACCTCCACTACCTGGGCCTCATATCCTTGGTACCACCACTCTCCAGGTGACGGACTCATCTACCTCTCGCAGCCTAATGCTCTCCCTGTTCTATCCCACATCTGCCAAAAACTCATCTTATACATTCGCACCCTCCTTCCCAGCAGCCACGGCTCTTTATTTAGCAGAAAGCTACTCTCTTCCTTCCGCAATCCTCCAAGAGCTTACCTCACGTTCCTACGATTCCGCTCCTATTCTTCTTTCCCATAGTCATTCATTTGATTTCCCAATCCTTCTTTTCTCTCCCGGCTATGGAAATACGCGACTTGCTTATACCATCATTGCCGAGAATATCGCTTCTCTGGGCTATCTCGTTATAACTATTGATCATCCTTTCGATGTCGAATTCATCGAATATTCAAATGGTACAATTGCAACATGGGTAGATGAGGAGTTCGATAACTACACCGCTGGAATTCCATATGTCAATGCTCGAGTTAAGGATATGCAATTTGTGTTGAACTCTTTCTCGGATCCATTATTCACTGCCCAAATTCCTGGCGTCAAGAATTCTTCATCCCCTTCTTATGGGTATGGAAGATCTCAATCAATATTCCAAGCCAAAACAATCGGTACGTTTGGACACTCATTGGGCGGAGCTGCATCTTTCCAAGCTGTGCATGATGACTCTCGCTTCTCATACGGAGTCAATCTTGACGGGGCAATCGAAGGTGATGTTGTACAGAGTGGGCTCAAAAAACCATTCATGATTATGGCGAATGAAAATCATACGAGAACGGAAGATCGAGATCCGACGTGGTATGAATTCTGGGCAAACTCGGTGAAGCTTGGAGGTTGGAAAAGAGATGTGAGGGTTAATGGGGCGGTGCATGGTAGCTATACGGATTTGGCGGTTTGGGCGACGGTACTGGGGTTAGAGGGGTATGAGGACTTGGTGGGTACGATCAATGGAGTGAGGATTTTGGACGTGCAGACGGAGTTTGTGGGTGGGTTTTTTGGGAAGTGGTTCTTTGGGAAGAGAGAGGAGGTCCTGGACGGGCCTAGTAAGGAGTGGCCGGAGGTAAATTTTGATTTTTGATCGTAGGGAGAATCAGTTGGAAGCTTAGAGGTAGATTTTGATAGAAGGAGATGGCTGTTGCCTGTATAGTTAGTTATGTTTACTGTGTAATGTATCTGATGGTATTTACTTAGTGCAGATTCCGAAACTTTGATATTATCGAAGTGTGAACTTGTACTTCTGACTTGATCATGACAATTGGCAATCTATGATCGAAAGGTCCATGAATTTGAACTTTAATTCAGTAATACAGTTTTTAGCAATAAGAAGTGTGAGTATGGGATTAGGAATTTGATTCGGAAAAACCGGGTTGGAGTTCTCATCCTGATGAAAATAAGCGAAACTCCCTTGCATTCACTTTCAATATTCACTTTGCCAATCCCCTCGACCAATCAGATTCTATTCCCCTCCCGTGGAATTCTTTTGTTGCATATCTGCTATAGCGTGTTGGGCCTGTAAAGGCCTATAACTCAGAAGCTTTGCTCTACAGCATGGACAGACAGATAGTGAGTCCTTGATAAGATTATGTGCACATGCAACTTTTTAAAACTACCTCTTGAAGCCTTCATGATACCCTTTTTACCATAATTTTAAGCGAGAACTTCTTGTGTACTTTATTTCTAACCTAATAAATTATCACTGAGGCAGTGATGCCCCCTAGAACTGAAATTCACTTTACAGAATATCATACACGCTTCCCCTAAAAGCTTCATATTTCTTCATTTCATTTCAGCATCGGCCGGCATTCTCAAATCTCGAGGAGATCCTCGTCCTCTTACTAGCTCTAAAATATTGTAATGTAATATCTCGGAACGAATCCATATTTGCCTATCGCATCGACCTTGATATCAGACTGCACTGTCATGTTTTTCTTTCTAAACTCTTCCCTGAATGAATCTCGCATCTCTATCCACGCCATTTCCTGTGTAGTCTGGGTGGTAGAATGGAAATGAATGTCATTCTGTGGATCGACGACATTATTGCATTTTCCGTCTAAAGTTTAAATCTGCATCATGCGGGCCGCATTCTGCTGGTGGTCCGGCGATTCATTCTAGAAGTATCATATTTGCTCTATTATATGGTGATAGATGATATGAAGCTACCAAGGGATTCTTGTAGAAATTTGTTTGGTTTTCTCGGATTCGTGGATTGCGACCGGGGGTAGTTTGGGGAGAATAGTTAAACGTCTAGAGCATCGGAATCCAGTAAGTTATTGAGAAAGCTCTTGCGCACATAATGATATGGATGAAATTCTCGAGCTTGTCTAGCAAAACGAACATAGGCAAGAGATTATCGTGATCTCAAGAGAAAGTTATAGAGTCTAAAAGTAATAGTGGCTAGCGGGATGCTGCTTCAGAACAGTAAGAATTTTTTGTTTTCCAGCCGCTCGGGTTATGAATTTGTACTCCGCCGGACCTAATTCAGGAACATGATAGGTCCCAATGTTTTCGGTTGTCCCCAGGGCGTTACCATGATCCTGGGAATATCATCTTGGTGTTACCCCTCATGCAGAGCTTTGTCATCTGGCTGACTGAATTGTTTTTGTTTACATCTCGAATAGCTTCTCGAGTCCTTAGAGTATATTCTCTGATGTTGATGTGATTGTTCATTCTTGGCTCTGATTATCGATATTCTCGATTCATTTCGGTTTTGTACACTTATATCAAAACTATCATTATCGAAACCCCAAATTGAAATTATTCGCAGTACTGTCAAAGCTTGGGGATTGATAGACAGGATTTCTACCAATGTAAAGAACAGTACCCAACCACTTGGTGTTGAGGTACTTCTAGTTCTTCAATTGTATGACCAAGAATACATTCCACTTGGAATTTCCATTTCTTCCTATGTTATCTAACATCTTTCTCAGTCACTCTGTGCTAATCGCACATTGAATCCTCCCTCGAGTCCTCGATCGAGTCCTCAAAAACAATAACCCCTCGCATCACCGTTGCAGACCCGACTCATAACTCCTACCGAATCTCGTACCACTCCCCACAAAATACAACATGAAACAAAACGATGCAATAGCTCTCATAGTGATCTTACTAGTATTCGCTTTGATACTTGTCGCCTTTTTTATATTTAGACTTTCGAGGAGAAGAGCTTACTATAGTGATTATTCTTCGAGTTCAGTGTCGGAATCAGATTCGGCAGGTTCGCCACCGCCTCCTCCACCGCCACCGGGAATAGGGAGACCGGTCATTGGAGGAGCAGGGAGAGGTAGACCTGTTGTAGGAGTGGGAGGAGCGGGAAGACCTGTAGTTGGAGGAGCGGGACCTCCGCCGGGGGTTGGAGGGGGAATGGGGGGGTGGTTTGGTGGAGGAAGACCAATTGTGGGGGCTGCTGGAGCTGGAAGAGGTGGAAGACCACTTGTTGGGGATGATTGAGAAGTTCTTTTTGTGATATTGCTTGATTTAGGATATGATACCATATATATATATATGTATGTAGAGTTTTGCTTGGTATTTGGAATGGAATAGGAAATTTGTTACCGGAGGGATTTGACGGTTGCTTGATGTGTATAATAGTAGTCCTTTCTTAAATTGAGAACCATATGGCTACGGAGATCAATTAATCGGTATTACAAAACTCGTAGTAATATGTATTCTTTCTTGAAGAGATACTTGTAAATGCTAGAACAACAAGAGCAATGTAGTCGACCAGAATGTATGATATTAGATGCTATTTGCAGGGTAATTTGTGTAACCGTCATTTGATAGGTTGATAGCTTTTCGAACTCCTATTTATTATAAATTATAAATCAAGATGAGATTAGATCCTTGAGAGAGCTTATTATAACTTGGTATCTACTGATCAAAGACATAAAAGAAATGGTTTAGGTCGCTATGTTCAATATTTCGCTTACATAATATATACTCTTTAGTGCACCAATAAAGATTCACCCGAAAATTAAAAGGTTTTCACCTCCCCCCACTCTCATGCACAACTTAATATTATACAAAATAAAGAGCCTCTCTCATCAAACAGATCTAATCTGTTTAACGGTGAGATGGCCGAGTTGGTCTAAGGCGCCAGGTTAAGGTTATAGCTTAATACAAGATTATTACAATCTCCTGGTCTAGTAATAGGCGTGGGTTCGAATCCCACTCTCATCAACATCATTTTGCTTTTTGTTCCTTTTTTTTTGCTGGAACTTTGGAAAAGTTCCTTTTCAAGGTTGAAATCCAAATCCAATCTTTGAGGGACGACTTCTTCCACGTCTTTCGCTTCCTAGGGGGACTGAAATGAAGCTGAGGTCTCGACCCCGAGGACCCCTCTATTATATCCACTTATTTTCACGTGGAAAACCGGATAAAACGCTACCGAAACATGCCTGAGGAAAAATGAACGAGCCATGAAACATAGCTAGGTTAGACATACGAAGTGCCAATCACCGAGTATAATATAACGTGGTTCTAGCATGTTGCAATTTGACGTCTGACAGTTGACATACATATCTTCGAATACAGATATGGATTTGGGCACTACTTTTGTCCCCTTTAGGATGCACGGTAAATTGCATCACACCGTTTTTGCCGAAAGGTTCTGTAATTAATAATGTCGACGATCATCAAGACGATCATACCATGACGGCGAAGTTTTACCGTCATTACAATATATATAGAACAGAACCACATATTATCATGAAACATGCAATAAAGCAGGCACACGTTGCCGGGTACTTCGGACGATTTAGCTTTTTCGTTTTAAGTAGATTTGATATCTATAAGAAACACTTCTCCGGTATCCTGTTGATGAAGTTTCTTTCTTCTAGTAAGACAAGCACGCAACCATGTATTTTCCTATTTCCAAGTTGACTATCCTTGCCGTCGCGGCTCTTTTCACATCTTCTATTGCAGTTGATTTAGAGGTAAATATGAATCACCACTTCGATTCCAAAAAATATTAACAAGCGCTCGCTAGGCCAGACAGACCCCTTCTCCAGATCCAGTTCCAACGCCCACTCCAGCCCCAACAACGACCACAGGAACTACCCTCAATGCCTCACAATCCGCATCCCAATCAATGGAAATCCAAGCCGCGCTCGCTTCCTATGCTTCTTCTCTCTCCGTCGCCTCAGTAGAAGCTGTGAAGGCTGGATCAACGGTAGCTTCGTTACCGGGCTATACACTAGCTGCTTCGGCGGCTGCTCCCGGATCTTCAAATGCTGCGAAAGCTGCTACAGGGAATTCGAGCTCGGGGAGAGGTGCAGAGGTGGATATGGTGTGGGTCAATATTGGAGTTGCATTGGTGGTTTGTGCGGTGGGGTTGTTGTGAGGGGAATATTTTGTGGAAGGTCGGGGATGAAAAGAGATATCCACATTTCAAATACAGAGTGAAGCATAGAAGAGATGGAGACTTTTCAATCTTCCCTTGCTATTTCACTTGAATCGGAGTTCGGGAGGGATGTCGAAACGATAATTGGGATAGCCAGACTATGGCTCAAACATCGAAGTTTGTCAAGATGGTCAATTATCATCTGATAATCCAATCCGGATTTCTCTCGGCACTAATAAGTGTCGTGTGAGATACACAAGACCGATGATATGGATCATGGCTGGTAGCATAGTTTGGTTATGCACAGAAAGATTCAATTTGTTGTCCGTGTATGATGGGTATAGACAAAACTCGTGTTTGTTTTAGCCTAACGGCCAGATCAAAGTGAATGCAGGTTCATTCATAAAAATTGGATGATGAAATTATGAAATTTTACGAATGGGTTATAGGCGGGTTACATTATTCAGTGTAGAAGGGATAGGAGGTTACATATGGCATATTTATCGCTAAATAGAAAGTCAAGTAAGGAAGGAAAGAGAACGCAAAGTTGCTCTTTCCGCTTCCTTCCAAATAGAAATCGAATCAATTAGCTATTGCAAATCCTCTTTCCCCTTCTGTTTCCATATAAATATAGGTATGAATTCATTTTCCGTTCTCGAATTCCATCTCTCCATCATACATACCATAAAAACTCATTATCTAATTATCTTCTGGATTTCCTTTCGCTCTTATTTCGAAATACACGATTCACTGATCCGTCTCATTCGTTTAATGAAAAATTCCCAGATCAGTAGATTTCAAACCTCATCTTGACACCATCACTTATCTTTGACATTAATTTCTGCACTATACGTGTCATACAATTCCAGATGTTTCAAGAAATCATTCTTGCTTTTATTGTCGGTTTCATTCGTACATCCATCGTTGTCTTTATCTTCTACTCCATAATCACTACACTATATGAGTATTTCGTTGATATCACACGTCGTGCTTGAACGCCATAGTGTCAATTTCCAACTCGAAGGGTGCAGTCATGCCGACACCAGTTCAAGAATATTTGGCAAGAAAGATTTTAGAAAAGGAGCTTCAATTTGTCTATGGCAAATTGATCCAGGACGATGAAGATTTTCAAGCAACCTATCTCTATGTCTTAGCTGGACGCGGAGCTTCACCAGCGGATCACCCTGCTGCATGGAGCCAGCCTAGATTACGATCAGTGAGCTCTCTCAGTGAGGTAATGAACAATATTTAATTTTCCAAAGATTGATCGCAATACTAATTATCGATTCATCAGTCAAGCTCATCCGGCAGATTTGTAGGCTCATACATTGACCACAACTGTGATCTCATTAATAGAGTTCCATTCACTCCACCTCGTTTTGATCTCATTGATATAAGAACGAATTTACCGATACCCGCAATCAACATGACGAAAGCTGTGTACTTCCACTATCATAATTTGCCCGCCGACGAGCTCAGAGCGACCTCTCCTCCTCATATTGGAAGAAGGCCTGAACACCAAGATTTTGAGAACTACGAGAGATCCATAGAAATGTTTGTGGACAACATTCAACATAGAACAATAGAGCGAGCTCGAACAATTACATCCATGATTGTGCTGGCCAATATCATGAGCGAAGAGTTCAAACGAAGATGCAGATCGATAGCGAATCACTTCCACTTGGAGATGTTCTTCTACAACTCTGTGACCGATGACCAATTGTACTACGTTTTTTTTTGATTTTTGGTCAGCTATCGACTTTAGGTCCCTTCAAGTTAGCGATAAGCTCCCAAATTCTCCTACAGAGCAAGATAAATTGCAATATCAGTTGAGAAAGTTTACCAAAGTGACGTTTGCTTGTTTAGCACGCGATTACTTCAGATGTTGCTTGCAGGTGACAAGGATAAAGAAGGGCCATAATCGATATGATTCGAAGCAACCGTCAGAACGCGAGGACAAATTCAATGAGAAGAAAGTCACCTACGAACGATTATGTCGGAACCTGAGGGACTATCCTGAAGTAAATAGGGTGAATGAAATTGTCAGACGTCTGCACAAAGAGACTCTTGCAACTCCCGAAGAAGATATACAGCTCATCACAGAACCGCCAGGGATAGAGATACAAGATGCTTTTATTCCAGGTTCGATGACTAGGAGCACTGGAAGGATATTATTCGATGCAGAGAAAGAAAGGAAACGCTTCAATATAGGTATGGAGTACCTGGAGCTTCAGTGGAAGAAGCAGCCAGCGTCTGTGCTCTTGAAGGACGCTCGTGATTTTCCTGCTACGCGGGATTTTCTCATTGACTGCAATCCACTAGCTAGGTAATCATATTCACAGGATGAAAATTCAATAGCTTTGAGAGCCACAGCCTAAAAGAAGGAAACAGCATATGTAGAGCTGCCAGGAATTGTAGGCCGTAGCGAGAGGGTATATTTTTTGTCTCTCATTAGCAAAGTATATAAAGCATTTTTGACTGATCTTTTGAAGTGAGCCTCAATTCTCTGCCGGCGCTTGTATGTTCTAAATTATCGAGTAGGGCGGTGGAATCACAGTTTAGTTGGGCTAAACGAGGTAATTGTGCAAGAAGGGTGGGATAGATTTCAAGAAAATGTTGACCTCATTGTGATACGAACAGAGGACAATTTAGATGTTAATATTGAAAACATTATGAGGCGTGATGAATGAAGAGGATTGCCCCATATAAATACCTGAATAGCCAATCATTGATGAATTAATCAGATTTGCTTACTACTATCCCCTTTCAGCTCGCCGCAGTATGATCAATGCAGAATTTAACCAATAGGAGCTCATAGGCTGGAATTTATTGTGGACAAGTGCGGCGCAAGGCTCATGACAATGGAGGGCCTCCAATTTTGAAGAATACAAAACTACCTTGTCTGTCAGACCTAATTCCATAAAACTTTCTCTTCCTTTTCGTGTTCACATAGTTTATCACCCTTTTATTGTCGCTTGAGATTTCCACACCGAACCCCTCTTTTTGGCCTTGCTGCCCCAATGCTTATTTCCCTTCCAAGTTAATCGTATTGTGAGTTTTATAATATTCCTCAAGAATTAATGATGCTTTGAATGGCTTTATATATCCTAACCCCTCGCAGTACTATTAAAATGGAAGGCTTTAGTCCGGGAGTTTTTGGTTACAAACCAGCTCTATCCATCTGGCACAAAGACCTCGACATCAGCGATGATTTCTTAACGAGCTACGTCGGGAATCATTTTGATGACTTTGATGAAGATGATGCGCTTACCGGGAATCCAGTTAGCGCCCTTTCTTCAATCGCAAAGGATCAAATTTTTGATGCCAAAGGCACCAAGATGGCGAAGCTCAATGTAGACAGGGCCTTCTACACTTCAGAGCGGATGATTCGTCTATCAAACGATGACGTTCAAAGCCTTAGCAATGATTGGATTCCCGATTGGAGCGCGCGGAGGGATACCGCTCTATAACCTTTCCACCCTTTTCGATAGCCGCGGGCACTGTCATGTCAATATGTAGCTCCCAGAGCTACCACTACCCGACTTTTCTTCTATTCGCTAGATTTCCTTTTACGGTCCCGGTTTTCTACTTCGGTACTTTTTCTTCGACGCCGGGAGTTTTGCCCTTCGACAACTTGCCGCTTAAGGGTGCTACATTTTCAACTCCCTCGAAAGAAGCCAATGACTTTTTATTTTATTCATCATGTTTTGTTTTTGTTTTCACCGGAATTCATCTCTCGAAGCGAATGTATCAGCATTTTATACTCCTCGGTGATTTTGCTGGAGTTACCTGGGAGTATCGAAATAGTCGATGTCACAGGAATGATCAATGCCACAGCAATTTTCATCCTCATTCTTCGCAATTGACCTTGCGCTTTTGCCATGAGTTACTGCAAAGATTTGACATCCTCATTATGGATGGGTTTGACAACAATTCGATGGTTCTTTTGGACATGACCGATGTACGTCTTAAAACTGCATATTTGACCGATAAACTCATTTCAACATCGCTTGCTCCGTCTGCGCATCTACTCAAAGACCGACAAGCTGTCCAAAACGAACAAAATACAACCATCGAAAGAAACCCCCATATTACCAATCATGGATGACACAGAGGGCAGCTCAAACTCGCCGTCTTGGTCTCCACATGCTGACCAAATTCCATACGCTTATACCGAATTTGCGTGGGGAGCTGATATAGACATAAACGATATTGACTTGGAGTGGAGTCATGCCAATGGAGATAACTTACAATACCAACCAGGGATTGACTTCAGTGGAGAATGTTATAATAGTGACTTCTATACTGCGAACGAGCCAGAAGTACTCCCTCTACCAAACTGGAATAATTCGAACGGGACACTGAACTTGGCAAATTTGGATAATATCGATAACCTCTTGTCCATGTCTCCTATAGATATGAACGGGATCATTACAAACCCACTCTCATCACTCGATTGTTCCATTGACCCAATCTTTCCGAACACTAGTACCGACTTTCTCGCTAACAATATTCATTGCGATCCATTCCCAGCAACTTTCAACCATACGGAGGCCCAACAAGCTTATGAGCCTTATCCAATCGACTGGGCCACTCACCTACCGATACTAGACAACACTGACTGGGATACAACGCAATCTTCGCTATATATAAGCTCGTCTACTGAAGTTCATCTCCCTTCAATATCTTCCGCCACACTATCTCCTATTTCAAGCAACTCTGAAATTATGACATCTCCCACGCAATATTCCAATACCAACACTTCCATCTCAACATCTCAATCCAATTCCAACTCAACTACACCCTCAAGTGATCGATCTACATCCAATTCACCGCCAAGCATCCAGAACGAATACACGTGCATCATTTGCTCCAAAACATTTTCTAAGCGATTCGAATTCAAGTATGTTCTTTCATTTACAATACCCCCCCTTTCAAATTTACTATCCCCACCTCTCCCTCTCCGAATACCCACTAACTACTCCTGCAGTAAACACAAACCCCTCCACACCCTCCCCCACGCATGCACCCTCTGTCCGCACCGCACAGCCCGACGCAGAGACATGACGCGCCACATCGCCGCCAAGCACAAGGATGTCGGTCCCTCGGGCCCCAAGTTGGTGTCAAAACCTATTTGTCCCGTGGATGGTTGCAAACAGGGGTTTGCGAGATCGGATCATTTGCTTAGACACTTGAGGAGAAAACATCCTGGATATGATTTGAGATCTTGAGGTTTCCGTTTCTTTTTTTCTTTCTCTCTTGCAGAGGTTTGATTTAGCATGGTGTTAAAAAAATGCCTTTGGTATATAGGCAAACGAATTTAATCATTTAAAACTTAACTTAATGGTTTGATATCACTAGTCACTCGTCGCATGCAGTTGCCCATACCTCTGCTGAGCCGCAATCCTCAAACACTCAAGAGAATAAAACATTACTCGTATTCATATAAAGTCGTAATTAATAAGCACCTATCCCACATCAAACATTCAAATCCCCAGCATAACCCCCAATCCCAACGCAGCCGGTACCGCAAAATTCGTAATTTGTGCCTGAAACCTTTCCGCCCCTCCTTTACTCGTACTCGTCGCAGTTGGACTCGCCGTCCTACTACTACTCACCCCAATACTCATTTCAATATCCTTCATCTGCAATTCCACCGGTTCACTCGCATGAACCGTCTCGGATCCAAACTGTATCAGTCCGAGATACATATCATCCGTAATATTCCCAATCCTGACCAATTCTTTCACAAGCTCGTGAACATCCGCATCAATCGATTCCTGATACACAGTTGGAACCCACGAAAACACAGCTTGTTTCTGTCCTTGTTGATTACGTCCCGTGAATAGTTGATAAGTTACTCCAGATAAATTATACTCCGGAGCGCCGGTAGGAGGATCGTAGTATCCGATTGGCCAGACGCCGCCCCAGACGGATTGCCAGACCATGACTTCGTGTGATGCTGCAGATGCGTTGGTTGAAGATACGTTGTTCATGTCGAGGAATATATCGAGGGCAATATCGGCTTTGCAGGCGATGGCGTTGAGGGCGGTGGTCATGTCTGAGGCGGTTGGATCGGCGACGGGGAAGACGGACCAGCTACCGCTAAGATGGAACGAGTCGATGTTGCTCACTGTTGTGGGAAGTTGAATGGATTCGTAGCCGACGTTGGGGTAGGCGTGGACCTGAAGAATGTTAGGTTCGAAATTCTGAGAGCGACGACAAGGTTGGATGGCATGGGGAACATACATATTCGATATTCTTTTCCCAAATCCAGGTCGCATTGAAACTTGCACCATTGGTGTCCGCCAGAAGAACCTATGAGAAACCAAAATCAATATCAAATCCTCGCAACATTCAATCGCAAACTTCGAATTGAGGACCATAAACATACAGTCATATTCTGACTTCCACTGCCATCATCACCCCATTTATTCGACCCATACAGATAATCGCCCGAATCCGTCAACGCACCACCATACTGTTCATTCAAATCCTGAAATTTCGACGACTTCGCACTTGCATTTTTCGACTGTAACAACAAACACCAGCACCACAATCCCCAGAAGGGAATACTCTGACGTTTAAACATGTGAAAGGGAAAAAAAAAGCAAAGATAACAAGCTGTGGAGTTCTACGGGGGGAACTGCATGTCAAATGTATTTATTCCAAAAGACCAACCTCGTGAGATCCATATTTTCAAGTGGATCGATACGAGGTTGTTCGATCGTACACGCAATTTTGTTTGCTATCGCCAACATCATCTTCCTTGAAAATACGGATCTCCGAAATTGAAGGTGGGCCGCAAGCATCAAGGGTCGTGTTTTGGATTTCTGGGAAAAATGCCAAGCTGAGGATCATTTCTCCATCATGTACTGTGATGCATTTAAGCTTAGTTTATGAGCCAAGAGAATATACAAGAGAAAGAATCTTCGTGATAAGAGTTTGAATACGCGTTGGCTTGAGTATTTTCTCTTCTGTGTTGTTGGAGTTATCAATGTCTACTCCGTATTAATGTCAATCAATGTAAAAATAGATTTTTTTAACTAGTATTGTCCTGATCACATCGGATGTTCGGGTGCTGAAATGATACAACGGCCACTAATGTATCGATAAGCCCATCGTAGCCCCGTTTTTAGCTCAGGGGTAAAGTCGGTAGATGTCATTCGCACGTGAGGCAGGAAAGATTTGTCTTTGGCACGTGCACAGATTCGTGAGATAGTCACGTGATAACGAGAGACTTAAGTTTGGAGACAATTTTTGCATCATTGCTTCTTATATCAAGGAAGAAGAAGAAGAAGCAGAAAATCGGATGAGTTTTAAGTATGCCATACTTGTTTTCTCTTTTTTATAATCTTCCGTACAAATGTGGAGTTTGATCCATCATTATCTTCAAAACGGTTTAACTACATGTTCGCTAGGTAATCATCATTTTATATTATACCAGCGTGTCTAGATTTTTTCTTTTTTTCGAATATACAGCTAAGTCAGAGACAATCACAATATCAGTCCATGGCAATCATGAATGGTGCTTAGCTGCAGCTGGTGAATCAGAATGGTTCACATTCCAAGCGTTGAGATAGATCGGCTTCATTTAGGACGCAAGGCAAGGTCCTGGGCTGTTGATAATGGGGGGAGTTGACCAGAACCTGAGATGCCAGATTCTTCGTTGTCAGACAAATCCTCGTCAGGAGATTCATCGGTGGAATATTCGCTATATTGGGATCCTGCCCAAGAGCCATAGTCACCTCTCCTAGAGAATAAATCAACGATGTCAGAACGCCCAATGAACGCGGCAAGTTCCTCCGCGTTACTTCCATAATGATCTCTGTGGGAAGTATCGGCACCTGCATAAAGCAGAGCCCATACAGCTTCGTTATTTCCCAGACAGCAAGCTAGATGCAAGCACGTCTGTCCTTGTCCGACGTGAGCTTCTATCCTTGCGCCCGAAATGAGTAAAGCATACATGGCTCGCAAATTCTTAGATCGAATGGCGATGGCAAGCGGCGTGAGATCCTGGTGATTACGAATTTCCAAGTCGGGATTATGTGCTAACAATAGTCGTAGCCATCCAAAATCTGCTGAGTTGCGGCTGTCTGATAGTAAATGTAGTGGGGAATGTATCTTTTCATCTACGGCTAAAGATCCATCGCTTTCCGCTAAACTTTTCTTTGTGGATACATTTTCTCCCTCACTCATTGAACATGCGTATTCGGATGATTCTATAACAGGTAAGCCATTGTCTTGGTCTTTTTCCACAAATGAAAAGGAGTTATGAATGTCTTTCGTGACGGAAGATTTACCTCTTCTAGTCAGCTCATCGATTGATGGGGCATTATCGCCATTTTCTTCCTCGTCAGTTGAGGTATAAGCTTCGTGCTCACCTACCACAGACGATTGATCGTCGCTGCCCTCTTCGTCGCTGTCTTCCTCATAGCTGCTTTCTTCCTCAAGCGCCGAAATATGATCGTTCTGTGCCCCATATTTGAGGCGCAGGATAAAAAGCTTTTTCATATAATCTACCGTACAATAACGAGCCATCAATTCTCGCGTTGACTGCGTGTGTCTGTCGATGTCCTTCGCCAATCGTCGAAAAATGAATTCTAACATATCGGGCGACTTTGCTGCGTTAAGCAACCTTTCGAGAAGATCGGGGTTCTTATCACACGCACTTGAAATATCTCCTGCTCGCCATATTTTGACAAAGGACAACATCTCATCTGAGTCAGGTTCTGTACGAGATAGTAGTAACTCTATTGGAGTGATATTTAGATTGCTTGGGATAGTCAAATTGGCCTGGCATTGTAAAACGGCTATCGATATTACTCGATGCACCCCTTGCCAACTGCCTACTAGAAGGCAATTTTTCATGAATTCTTGAAGAAGCGTGTTCCATGCTTCGTTTTGCCAATCAAAATCCAGCACAACGTTGCTGTTTTTTAAGCTCAAGATAAAGTCCAACACATATTCATAGAACATTTCAACTACCATTTCAAGGTTGTTTGAAGAATTCACTTTCGAATTTTGTGTGAACTCCAACATCA
Organism: Botrytis pseudocinerea; assembly: GCA_019395245.1. Taxonomy (NCBI): domain Eukaryota; kingdom Fungi; phylum Ascomycota; class Leotiomycetes; order Helotiales; family Sclerotiniaceae; genus Botrytis; species Botrytis pseudocinerea. The sequence continues at coordinate 57,388 of JAHXJK010000200.1, forward strand.
AAGTGCTCATTTTCGTTATCCAATGCTCGGTATGATCTTGTGAAATAGAATTTGTGACCATTCCGTCATTTCGTGATATCCCAAGAAAATCAATATTGAGAAAAGATTGACGGCTTGACGACGAGTAATTTGAAATAGCTAGATCATCATGAAAAATAGTAAGGAATAACGGCAATGTTCCCGGTGCAAAATGTGCGAAATTAGTTCGTTGTCCCCATGTCAGTAATTCGATGAGCAGGCTCGCAGCAGGACCAGAAAATTCTTCCTGTGGGTACTCAATCATGTATTTGCTATGTTTCAAAGTACAATGAAAATATGCAAATAAACTTTCAATGGAGAAAGTTGGATTCTTATCGAATATGACTCGAAAAAAATCAGCATCCGACTCGTCAGAATAATATAAGAATGTTAGGCAGTGTCGATAGAGGAGTTCTATGATATCGATGTTGTCGAGAGCTGCCCCGGCCATGATCAAATGTTTGATAACCCTCTTCCTTGAATCCCATCTCCAATATCTAGTATCGCCAAGTGCCTTCTGAAATAATATTTCTTGGTCCTCATATATTGCGTTATAGTACAGTATCGCACACTCAATCGGACTGCCAACAACGCTTAGCGCACTTACATCAGCTCCACGATTGATGAGTGCGGTGCAAATATCGGGCAAAGCAAGCATAGCAGCCCAGTGAAGAGCAGAAGGTCTTAATGGCCCTATCACGCAATTCAGGTGATCTGCTGCTAGAAGATCGTCAAAATTTAACAAATCAGTGTCGGCGCAACAAGATAACATTTCGTAGTGGTAGCGTCCAAATGTCCATAATCTGTAACAGCTTTTAGTTTCATCAAACAGAAGTAACACATCATTTGAAATTGCGCTCCAATTGCTCTGATGGATATGACCAGTCCAAAATCGGAGAACATATTTCATGAACGAGTATTTGTCCTCGAATTCCGTCCATAATTCATCGAAATCTGTCACCTCGGAATCAAAATCCGTCACTGGTAGCGGCGTTCCGTCGAATTCCGAAAGACTCAAGAAGTTGCAACAAACTCTCGCAATCTCGACATGATCTCCAGAAAGTCTATACTGTGAAAGACCTGGACTACATTCTTCAGAAAGGCTCAAGAGATATTCTTTCACTGTGAAGTGTGCAAGCTCTAGCTCATCCGATTGAGACTTTTGGCGTATGAGACTACTGCACCAGTTGAGGAGTTCGTCCAATGTAGTCATGTTTTCCTTCTCGAAAGTCTCGTCACCCGGTCTAACTGCAAGCGCTTGGAGCAGTTGTGCTATCGTTAGCGACTCTTCGGCATATACAACCCAAAGAAGTGTATGCCTGACAAGTATTTGGTTTTCTTTACTGCTTCGATTTACCCTGTCAAGAATACGTTCGTATGATTTGGGGAGATCCGGGGGTAATTTGCGTAAGGCTTCACGGCGATCTCGATCTGTGCTGCATTCGCAAAGGTAGTCCATCTGACACGCAACCCACCGAAACCTAGATACGGTCAGTTTCATTCGCAGGCTTATTTGGAGCAAGAAAAACACACATGCCATCAGCGCCCTCTGTGAGTACTTTGACAATATGATCCTTTAGGTTACGATCTCTAATGCGAAGCTTACCCATTTTCGTTCGCTTCTCAATTTCAGAGTGCACATAAAGCCGCAAGTCGCCACTCTTAGCCGCAATAGAAACAGAAGGATAATTTGCCAATACATTTCTGATATCAATCTCATTGCGACTTGCTAGGAGGGTTTTGATTGTTCCTGATGGATTGTTCAATGACTTCAAAAGTCTTGTGACTTCCGCGCGATCTTCAGCAATCTCATCTAGGCCATCTACTATGATACTAGTAGTGGAGAAATTTCTTGATAAATCGACTATGAATTCGCAAAAATTGTCAGTAGTGGCTGAACCTTGGGTGATTTCCGTCATGTGATGCGTCTCGCAGAAAGATTCCAGTTGCATAAAAGCATCTTGATGCTGAAGGATCAGTTGTCGCGCCAAAGCTCCCAGAATAGTCCGTGGATCGTGAGTCTGGGTGTCCTTGTAGTCGCAATAGAATTTTGCAACTCCTTTCCAAAATATTAGTACAATATCTGATGGCAAAGAGTCCAACCTTGGCCTTTTCATACCGTGAGATGGATCCTGGGTTTTCTCAATCTCTTGTATAACAGATGCCCTATTTGTAATTCTTGATTAGTTCCTGTTGAATCTAATTTTGACCTCAAGATATGCATATGACTTACATCAGAACTGTTTTTCCGGCTCCAGCTACGATTGTCAGAATTTACTTGATACATCGAAGGCTGAACTGTGACATACGTATTCCATAGACCCATAAATTTGAATTGTCTGTAGATGCCCAGTTCTTGAAGTCCCTGCTCTCAGTGAACCAGACGCCCGTTCCAGGTTGTCTCAATCTAATATTCGAGTTTTGCCATTTCATGACATCGATGGTACCTAGAATATTGAGCTTCTTCCTTAAACTCTCGTCTTTATCATGATCAGCACAAGCACAAGTATTTCTCGTTAGAACGAGAACTCACCCGCAGCCAATCTTTGTAGTTCTATTCGTGAAGCCTCCATTTTTGCATTTATGGCAGCAACGCCTTTATTGAGTTGTTCTTGGTTGGCAAGTATCTCAATCAAGGTAGACCTGCACAAGTTAGTCAAGTCAAAGATGTCCATGGGGCTGATGTGTGCCACATTTGTTGAGTATTTAAAGCCATCATCATGGTAGATTTGTGATTCTGGATCTCTTTCAACAACTCCGAGATTGCTGCCTTCTTGAATGGCCACTTCAGCTTCTGAGATGTTGACTTTACTTCTGGGATAGCGTTCTCCAACTGCTTTGTAATCTTCTCAAGAGTTATTTGACATGAATGTAGATTAATTATCTTGCTGGAGCTGTACACCAGAGTATCCTGCGCTTCCAGTGCCTGTGCCACATTTTCAAGACTGTGAAGCACGCCAGAAAGGTTGTTGACTTCTTTAACGAGACTTTGAACAGATTCCTCAGCATCTTTGACATCTCTGATATATTTGTAACCCAGCCGAACAACCGTATCAGCTAGCGAGACCAAGCCAGCAACACTAGAAGCAATACCGAGAACCTCAGCCATTTTTGACTTCTTGGTCTGCTCGCCAGGAAATTGACAATATGGATTTGATATTTCGAGAACAAATTTGGGCCAACATGCACAGTGACACTAAGAATGTATCGAAACCTGCGTGATGAATTGAACATACAGTTCAAAACGTCGAGTCATCGATGTTCTTATAAACACATTTTCTGGTATAGACCTCGTTGCGAATGTGCTTCGCCTCATGATAGTGGCTTGATACTTTCCTCTTTAGAATTTTATTGCATAATACAGCCTTGCTGTGCATGATATCGTGTGAGATTTCGGAGCGATGAAGAAACGATTGGACGTAGATATTGGAAAGTGATGCGTGCGAGAGCTGTGCAAAATGGAAGACCAATAACAAATGATTTGACAGTCAGCAGAACACACACCCTGGAGATATGGTCTTTTATACAGTGATGAACGATGAGACCTAGATTAAGTATGGGGATGATGGAAAATAGCCGTGGCTGCTTATCAGTCCATGTGAAAAGATGTAATATACTCTCGTCGCGGTCTCATACCAAAGTTTGTCACCACGCACCCACACCATTAACATGGAGAACCAGGGACTTGTTTTGAAGTACAGCTCAACGTCGAAAAAGGTATCCATTCATTATTCATAATATCAGCAATCGCATATCTCTCCTTCCCATTTCCCAAACACCAGTAAAAGTCCAAATCCACGTCAACGATCGCTCATCTCCATGTGGTATTCCAAAATCCTCCCCTTCCATGCCTCGCATCTCAGGAAAACGTTGCCATCCACCCTTGATGGATTCTCCATAACCTCAATCATCTCCCAGCACCTCACATAACAGTGCAAGGAATAGGAATACAACAGCATTCATATCCATCACACTCCAAGCACTTTGTCTTTCCTGTTGTACTGGTACCCTTAACGATATCGGAGATGGTAGACGAGGCTGCGGAGCCAGGGCCGTTGCGGTTGACGAGGCCGGTGGAAGTTGAAGTGCACATTTTAAGTTGTTTTCTTTGATTTAGATTGAGATTGAGCTTGAGATTGAGCTTGAGGATCAGGTTGAAATTGTGTGGTATTGATGTCTGCAGTGGAAATGTTTGTCAGTTTTGTGTCTGATTATGTATGATGATGATGATGATGATGATGATGATGATGCAAGCTTGATAAGGTGAATGTCTTAGATTGTGACGGCTGTGGCGTCATATTTGTGGTACCAGCTAGCATTCGGGAGTGTCATAACTTACATCAACGTTGTGATTGATAGCTGTTGACAAGATTCTTGAATGGGGTTTGAATCTTTGAATGTGTTCTTGTTTCTTGTGCCTGGGAACGAAGGGCCAAGGAGGGAAGTGAATGATAATATATATAATTCTAGACGTGGCTTGATACAAAGAAAGTTGAGTGTTGCGCATGAATCTTGGAAGCTTGGAACTCGCCTAGTAATTGGCTCATCGTCATCTTGGGCGATGCAATAGTGGAGGCGTAATTAGCGGACAATCATTGTAACTTTCTTGGAGAATTGAACCTTGGTTAAGTTTCGGGTTTCAAGGGTTTGGTTTATCAAATTTAGATTGCTATGTGGCATCAAAAACATCCTAGTATCTAAGTATCCATTGAGTTGTTTTGCCTGACTAAGTCTCAAGAGCTGCCAAGTGGCTGTAGGTCCCCACCCCCGTGCTGGTCTACCTTCTTCTTATTCGGACGAACAGGGGAGCTTACGTTCGACCAAGGGACCAAGCTGTCTAACAATTGAGATCAACTCGTCGGTACCAGAAATGGGTATAGCTCGTGAGGCTATGGTGGCTAAGCCTTACCATTGTAGAATTCGTGCGCCGCTCTTTCACAATGATATTTCGAGGAAATTGACAACGCCTCATTAGACGCGTACCATCCAATAATCTCTTTTAGGAATATGGCAGCAACATCAGGACGCATGACACTAGCAGATGGCTGTGTTCTATCCCGGGCTTCTGGAATCGTCTAGACAATCGTCTTTCAGCCAAATTCTAGGTCCAATTGCTCCCAAATATCTTTTCCGTCGTCCTCTATTACATTCTCATGCTCTTGACTATTTGCATTCGCCTCATCTCCTAGTTTGATCTCGCCAAACCCTTCTAGCATCCCTTCGACCTTCTCCTTCATTTTCATGATGCCCTCAGTCTCCGCCCTGGATTTATCCAATTGGTCCTGCATCATTGCAATCAGTGATTCTCGTGCTTGATATGGTCGATATTCGTTTAGCAGATGATGGAAATTAGCGAATATAGTATGCAAATCCCCTATCTTTTCGTGGCTCTATAAATCTCTCAATTAGCATACTTTTTGACGAAAGTGAAATGGCTTCTCATACCTGTTCTGGATGGATACTCATCGTACCAACTAATTCTAAAAAGTTTAATAGCAATGACTTTGCGAATCGTTTGAGAATTAATTTGCGATCCTCATGGTTCCCGGTTCCTGTTGGTGTGGTAGGTGGTGTATATATTTGTTCAATGCCCTCTTCGAGAGGAGGAAGTTCATTTTTAATCTGCCATAAGATATTAGTGCCTCTCATCCTCAACTTGACAGATAAGTATTCCGTAGCGTTCAACATACTTGTCGGATTTGTCCAAATGTTCTGTAAACTCCACTCGCTGGTGGTTCTGGGGGTTGCAGAAATCGCAATTCAGCTGGGACATCATGAATACGAGGAGGAAGCTTGTAAGGTGTATTGTTGGCGACCTTGTAGTTTGGAAAGTTCTCCGCACGTAGCTTCTCAATCCGTTCAAGATTATCGGTTGTAAATTGCTTCCAAAATAATGGTGGACCTGGAGGAACCTGTGCCATCAAGTTTGGCTGCTGCTGCTGTTGTTCCGCCATGATTAGTTTTAGTAGGGGCTATCTTTCCATGGGATAGAGATGATTGGCGAAACTTGCGATAAGTTGAGCTCTCCCAGTGTTGTGAGTTGTCAAAAGTTGAATACTTTTGTTGTAAAAACAATGGTAGATGGACTTGGTAGACAATCATTGATTAGATAGTAGCTCACAACCGAAGATCCTCCGGTGTCAGACAAGGCTGAGGAAAGTGGGTCGCGTGCCTTTCAAGGTACATCTGCTCACGAACTGCAATCCATAACCCGAAACCAAACATTCTGGCACAATCATTGACTTTTTGATATATACTCCTTCAATGAGAAGAACCTGACTTTTACCGCTGCGCTGTGTCGCAAGAATGTCTCGAATCGGACGAAATACTGGAGGGTTGACCTCAAAACCCGGCTGGATTGGTGCAGTAGCACGTTTCTGGGAGGTAAAGCCATTCAAATACATTATTTCTTATGTATTTTTGCCCTCCTAACACTTCCGTTCTAGAAAAGCTATGCGCCAGACTATGTTGGCTTTGTATTGCTGTTGACGGCATACGTTTTGGTAATTTTCCCGGTCCATTTCTCCCTTGTTATATTTGTACAAGCTCTAATCAACCCCCTTTATTCAGATCGAATTTATCCAAGAGCCATTCCACCGCATGTTTTTTATCAACAATATCAATATTCAATATCCACATGCTTTGGTGGAAAGGGTGCCCGTTGGGTGGAACTTGATATATGCAGGAGTTATTCCATGCATAACCTTGGCCATTTGGCTTGGAATTTCGAGAGCGAACCTCCACAAATGCCATGTTACCATGTTGGGATTCTTTATAGGACTGGTTCTCACATCATTCATTACTGATGTTATTAAAAATGCTGTTGGGAGACCTCGACCCGATCTTATTTCTCGCTGTAAGCCTACGCCTGAAACGCCTGAAAATAAGTTAGTCACCATTCATGTATGCACGGAAACAGATCACCATACATTGCATGATGGATGGAGAAGTTTCCCTTCTGGTCATTCTTCCTTTGCATTTGCTGGACTTGGATACGTCGCATTTTTCTTTGCTGGGCAAACACATGTGTTCAGGCCTAGAACTGATCTCGGGAGGGTACTCTTAGCCCTCGCCCCATTGCTTGGAGCTGCCATGATTGCGATTAGTCGATGTGAAGATTACCGGTAAATTGCGTTGTCATTATTTTTCTACGACAAGTACTAACGCTATTATAGTCACGATGTGTATGATGTAACATGTGGATCTATTCTTGGAATTTCTCTAGCATATTTCTCATATAGAAGGTATTTTCCAAGGCTGCATTCCTCGAAATGTCACGAGCCTTACCCGTCCCGAGAAGCTGCATTCAATCAAGGGTTTGGAAAGATTAAGAACGATGAAGAGACAGAAGTGGGCAGGGCTAGAGAGTTTGATGTATCTGACAACGAGAGTGACGCATCTTAAGTTTTTGAAAAACAACTGGCATTATGAGCCCATTGTGTAGATCAAGCCTCGTTTCTATGTGCATGAGTCTCTCAGTCACTCTAAATTCATTTGCAGTTTACCGCATTTGGGAAAATGGCTAGCTTTAGCTCTCTTTGTGTGTATGGAACAATTCTTCGAGAAAACTCGTGGAAACCTTTGTGACCATTATAATGGTAGTTGTCCTTTGTTTCATAAATTTAAATTTCGCAGGAAATCACTTGTTTCTTTGCTATAGCTGTTCAAATTCTATTTCATATCACTCATACTATCTTGTCTTTGACACATAATTTCTTCCGACACCGGGACTTAGGGGAAGTATCATTTCTTCTGCTTCGTGTTAGTGACCTGAAAACCGGGCGCTAAGAAATTTGGGTTTTATTGTGCTAGTATTCTCTATATGCCTGGTTCTGAGTTGGAAACAATATGGCCGACGCACCTCCTGTCCCGCATGGTCAGCTGGTACATCTAGCTGAAATGTTAAAATTTCGGCGAGCTGAGGCCAAAATTGCTTCTCAGTGGCTGCAAAAGCATTTTCTATTGCTATTAGCTCTTGGGGCATCCACAATATATCGATCATGGCTCACTACTTTACTGAATGGTTTGTTGCGGTGGTTAGGCGGAATCTATTTTTATTATCAAGCCTACTGGCTGGTGAACATTTCACCATTCAAAGGCGTACAAAAATGTAGCTCAATTTTGGAAAATGCGAAAAGCTGGGGATCATGGCATGACTTTTGGGAGATGCGTAACGATCAATGGTGGTTTTATATGTCCTGCCTTGGAAATGACGCTGGATGGGCGAAGAGATTGTGGGATAATGTAGTGAGCAGCCCCGAACGAACTTATCCATTGATACTAAAAGTCAAAGGACGCAGTTTACGAATCAATCGATAGACTGTCTAATACTTTAATACCGGATTTGCGTATGGACCAACGAGTGTTAGCATATATAGTTGTTAGTAAACGACCACTTTCCCGATAGTCATATTAATATTTTCTAACATTGTGTCTACAGGCAATAAGTGCAATTTCAGTAGGTTTTTATCGATTAATTGTATGTGATGATATTCACCTTTCTTTTATAATGAAACTTACAATATTGTAAAGGCTGGACAAGAATTGTCCGAGTGGATGTGGTATCCAACGGTTCTTGCCATAAACGCACTCATGAACAGCCTGCTTTACGGAGGCCTCCTTTTATATTTTGGCCACATCGTACCCAACCTTTTTTGGTTGGCTTTTTGGCATGGGGTTCAATTCGGCGTTCCGGCTTTCTTGATATTTTATAGACTAAAATGGATACATTTACGTATTGCACCAATGCTTTTCAACACCCGGAGAAAGTTGGGCGCTGCTAGACGTGCTGAAATAATGCCCCTCGACCGCCAGAGAAGGTTAGGCGCTGCTGGAATTGATAGGGAAGAAATTCAGAATCGGCAAGATCAAGAAGAGTTGGCTCTTATTCGGCCATGGCGAGAAGATTTAGTCGGATTTGCTCGTCTCAAGCTTGCCAAAATGCTTGTTCGTGCTCGGGCTATAGTAACTCTGCTTATGGATGCGTGTCGGTCTTTTTGGGTATTTTCCAAATCTTATTGGAATTTGAGGAATCGAGTCTCAGACCTTGAACAACGACTAAGTAACGCTATAGACGGTCGAAATGGTTGGAGGAGGAGGTTTCTGCAAATGTTGAGATTGCGAAATGAATGCAAAGAACTTCATCACCATGCTGAAGATCAAATTGAGACGATACGTGGATTGGAGCGACAGAGGAACGAGAGGAAAGCGGCATATGATGAGCTGTTGGGCGAATTCAGGGCATTGCGTCAAGCCTCAAGTGCCTTGATATTGGCAGGGGGCTCAGCTAGAACGACAGAAAAGCTGCTTAAAGTCTCTGTTCAAACAAGGGATTCGCATCGTAAACAGATCCAGACTCTTGTTGCTTCGTTAAAAGAAGCCGGTGCCGAGATAGTAATACTCAAAGACAAAGTCAAAACTTTGGAAGAAGATCTCAAAACCGTCAATGATGGTAGGGCAACAATGTTGTGGCGAGATACGGCAAAAGAAAATATTGAATTGAGGAGGCAGGCACATGAAGAGATTTTGGAAAGAGATATGAAGATTCGAACTTTGAGGGACCATCGAGATGAAAGTGCTGTAACATCACTTAGTCTGGATTCCAGAGGACAACAAATCTTGCGAAAATTGCAAGAGAATTTAATCAGTGCGGAGGATAAACTTGCCCATCTAGAAATGATAGTCGAGAAATCAAACTATGATGAAGTCAAACATAAAGAAGAGAAGGAGCAAATCAAGGTGGATGCATTGTATGGAGAGTCTGAGCGGTTGGGGGAGTTGTATACAAATGCAGTCATCGAGGCTAATGAGTTAAATGAGGAGTTGAAGAGATTTGAATTTTCTACAGATCCGGAATACGATATTGAGGCCGTTCAACGTCACTGTAACGAAGAAAAGGAAAAGTTAAAACGTGAGATTGCGGACAAGAACAGGCAAATTTCTACATTTAAGGCACAAATTGACCATGCGATGGGCTCCATGAGCTGGGCTGATGATAGGTTCGCGCCTCTGGACAAATACTCGGGTTTTATCCCTGGCGCAAAAAAGGAGATCAGATGCTTGTCAACTGCAATTGAGCAGGGACTTGAAATGGTAGATCAAACGCGTTACTTGGAAAATTTGACTATTGAAAGGGATCATTTACTAGATGAGATACAGAATTTCCGAGCGATTCAAGCCGAGCTCTTGCAGAATAAAACTCAGAATGAAACGGAACTGACCAGATTAAGGGATCGGGTGGCTCGACGGAATACACAAGTGACTAATCTGAAGACACGAAATATGGACCTGCAAGCCCAACTCATGGAAGCACAAGCGACAGTATCACCATTGGGAGAAGAACCGAAGATTGCGGGAATAGCGGCTCCCGTTATGGCAATTTATGTAAGGAATCTGCTAGCCTTGGAGAAAGAAATACGAGAAAGGGGTAGAGAGATACTGGAGTATCCAAATATTCCTGGATTTGATGGTGTTGGAGGTATAGAAAGAGAGCCTATAGAAATCTCTGTATTGAGAATTTGTGACCAGCTCAAAGTGAGATTTCACGATCTATCAAGGTTGGTAAGAGAGTGCGATCCGCCATGGCTAGGAGCAACAGATGATTGGGTGGATGATAATACGGACAGTCCAGAGAATTTGAACGCGCGTAGGCTCAGTCGGATGTTGAAATTGAAAGACCTTTGGGAATATATTGGAAAATTACACTACGACACTATTCTTTTCGTCCACAAAATCTGCCGAAATTTCGGCATAGAACCGGATGTTGAGCTACCAGAGAAACCCCAATCCCCATCGCCTTCACCTTCCCCAACTCCATCACCTCCGCCTCCCCGCTCTAGAGATGGGGATCTATTTCCAGCAACATTCACACATTATGAGGTATTTGATATTGAGAGATGGAACATATTCCCACATGACCAGGAGAACATTACTCCTGCTTTAAGTGTCATATCGGCATTGCAAATATCCATCCAAGAACAATTACCGGATCATAATGCAGGCTATCTTGAACCTACTGCATATGAGCGTCACTTAGTAAACACAATAGGCAGAGATATTACTTTCCTGATCGATCCAATTCATGAGCGCCAGGTGGCTGAAGCTTTGTATAGGATCAATCACTCATTTGTTCTAAAGACCGTCACACAATTCCCTCGACGAAATGGTAGCTCCACATATCTATCCCGAGAAATTCTGTATCCGAATACCTTGGAAGTGCCTCCACCGAGAACGGTCGTTGTATTGTACTTATCTGGTAATTGTTGGCAGGGTATGAGCTTGAAGTCAGATGAGTCTGATAATGGATCAGAGAACGGATTGGATGGCCGAATTTTCACGCCAGAGCTAGAATCACCTGTGCTGATGGAATTTGATTTGACAGACTGGAAAATAGATTATGTAGTCAAAAGATGGAAAGTCCCCGGACAGGCTGTTATGCGTGAAGGTCTATTTTCAATAAGTGCAGTAGCAAGTTCTTTGCACTGGCAGTATCCAGGAGTGTTATGGAATAACATAGCAGCGAACGAGGCCTACGAGAATATCTTTGAAAGATTCCAGAGAGTTCATCCACATCACGAGGGAGATTATTTGCCGGAGCATATTCAAGTGGTTTTGGAAGGTATACTAGGAGACGAAAATAACAGACCACATTACAGACTCGCAGCCATCACTCCATACGAGGTAGCTGATGGAAATGTTCGATGTTTTGTGAGTATTTATGGGGGCGAATCAGATAGGCCTTTGCTTTACGTATCTTACAATCCGGGAGTTCACTGGAGAGGTATGCGAAAAATGCGGGCTGGTGATTCTAAAGACGTAATTGAAGATTTAGAATGGGGTTTCTCAGTTCAGCAGCTACCAGTTCAAGAATTACCAGTCAACCGTATGATCATTGATGAGCCAATTGATGAACCACCAGTACTACCGGCTACAATTTTGCCAAGAAATGAGAATTATGGCATGAATTCTATCAAAGTCCCATTCAATCAAGATAGATGGAACTTTGATATCGATCTAGAACATTTCAACGAAGGCCTAAGACGTGGCGGTAATCAAGAGCCCTGGATACATGGCTGCGCCCCACGAGCGTTGTATTATTCGATACACCATCAATACCAGGACTATATGGAAGGCAACCTTGCTCTAGAAACAGTATCTCAGGCGTTTGATGATGTTTTCCCAAGACACGAAAATTCTTGGAAAGGTGAAGAAGTCGCTAGGGTACTCAGAGGACATCCGGCATTGGGAGGATATGAACTTGCTATTGTCAATTGTTCGCTTTATGACGATCGCACTATCGTTGCTATGGATTGGTCCCAACCACATGGATATAGTCCAACGAGTGGCAAATTGTTGTATGTTGCAGCAGTTAATGATCTACGAGTAGGATACTGTCAGGAAGACAACAGACACCATTGGACGGGTATGAAATATCGAGATGGAGAAGCAGTACCAAATCCTCATTCATTCACACCTCAACCAGCCATTCCTCTTTCAAAGCCACCAAAATCAAGATTCATGTCTCTACTGAATGCAGCGACAAGCAATTTGGCATCGAAGAAAATACCCGCACCCAAGAGTAGCGTATCTACCTGGTCTAATTTCGATAGTTCGCAAAGCTTTGTATCTCAGTCTGGTCAAAAATGGGTTCCACCGTCGACTGAACCGTCTAATGTTCCTATAACTATGATACCATCTTCTCAAATGGGGAAACAGTTTGGAACTGCCGTTCAACAACAAAATCAGTTACCACCACCAAGCTTACACTCCGCTTCATCATCCTTCAAAGTACAACATTGGTCACCATTTGGTACGACTGCACAGCAGCAACAACAACCAGGCTCACCAACAAGGTTGAACCACTATCCAGCGCCTGTCCCCTTCGGCGAAGTCTTTATCCAACCAACACCGCTACAACAACAGCCGCCACAGCAAGTTAAAAATGTACAGAAACAAGTACGTTTCGGTACGAACACCGTTAGCAAAAATGAACAACTGGAACTCGCGCGTAAACTTCAAGCGGAACAGGGTCGTGAAAGCAAACATTCTAAGAAGAATAAGGAGTCAAGGAGAACACATGGAGCTGATATGGAAACAGGAATTGGCAGAGAAAATGTGAGAGGTAGGGGAAGAGGAAGAGGTAGAAAACAGAAAATAGGTAGAGGAAGTGGTAGAGGGGATGATGGAAGAGGGAGGGGCGAGGGACGAGGTACTAGAGGTGGGGGTGGAAGAGGTAGAGGAGACGATGGAGAGAGTGGACGTGGGAGAGGCAATGGCAGAGGAAGAGGAAAGAGTAGGGGAGAAACAAGGAATGATGGAGAGAAAAAGGATGATGGTGGTTCTGGCGGTGGAGGAGACGGTGGACATAGTAATGTTGCCAGTATTGACTGGGAGGAAGAACTTTGAGATTGAATAAGTAGTCATCAGTCATGCTTGGACTACATGATCAAGAGATCTTGACTCCCAGATAGTTCTGAACATTCAAAAAATGATTTGATTTCCTATCAGGAGAAGAAAGGGGAATGAAAAAGTTGATAGGCGCAGAGTATGGATTTTTTGTTTATCTATCTATATTCTTTTTGGGAATAATATAGGGAAAAGATTGGATACACACTTGGATATACACTTGGATATCGTTAATTTTTGTTATTTTCTAGTTTTAATTAAACAACTTTGCTCGCAATTGAAGCTAAGGAGGCGAGGAAGAACCTCTGTAGTAGTAAGTGTGACACCGTGGAAATGGGCTCAAGTCCAGTGCTTGCTCGAAACGTTTGTATTTTTTCTTAAACTAGTATCTTGAGGGTAGTAAGTAAAATGAGCCTTGTATATTTTCTAGAATGATCGCTTGATATTGTCTGAATGAATTATATGCAATAAACTCTCGCGTGAGAAGCAATTGTACTAACAGCAATAATTGAATGTCTAGTTCCCTCAAACGCTTTTCAATATCCGTCACTAGAATTCATTTCGCATTGATTTCATCGTAACACATTACATTCTTCCTAGAACATACCATTTTGAAGAAGTAACGGTACCGATTCGAGCCAGCCTATTGCTTAAGATCAAAGTTTTGTCAAATTCACAACGTCTATCGATAATTAAACCTCGTCCTCCAAAGCGATTGCATCTAGTTTTCCCCTGAAATTGGCCATGCTTGCCCTTTATACCTTTTTCGTGATCCTCCGTCAAATCGAACAATCTGGCCATCTCCTCTGTTATCGTTCTTTTTGTTAATTGTATCTACCGCACCTCCATTGTTTGTGACGGATTTCGGAATCGAAAAGCTTGTATTTATGATAAGATGTTGAATTGTCTCTCCGAGGGTGAGCTCATTATTGATAGCGTAAAGCCTTGGCACACACCAGATACCAGTTTCGGGGAGTTTCTGGAGAAGTACCAATCTGAGTTCCGTGTCGGTAATACCAGATTTGCTCGTAGAAATCATGATTTGATAGTTCAATAGGATATCAATGAATTGCCGTATTGTTTGTTTGTTTGGATCGAAGGTCTCGCGATAGAAACTTCGTCGCACGTTGGCAACAAATAGAGGATGTTTTGCCTGGTCCATTTCAGCCAACTTGTCCCAACTTCCTTTGATGTCACCCGCTATAATAAGCTCGAAAATTGCAGCGCGTTGAATACGATTTATGGCCGAGTTGAGAATAGAGATCGCATAGCCTTTCCTTTTTATGTAGCTCTGGTATATCTGCCATTGTATATCCGAATCTGTTTCTGCTGGTACAGCTACTACTGCTTCAGTGTTATCGAGGAAACCCAGTGCGCCTGCTGCCGCCAAAGCCATTACGACCGAATTCTTGAAGTAGGGGTAGTTGGTGCCGTTGAATATTACCACTGGACCCCACTTTGTCGAAACCGTGGTTTCTTCCTCTGATCGTTTCAGAGCCATCGAAACAACTTAGAGTAGTGTGATATCGATGAGGAGGTTATTGTTGCTGAGAACTTAGAATGCGTTCGGATCGACTTATTTTGGCTTATTTCAATTAACATAGTTTATCAGTGCGTGTACCATATCAGTGTGTGTATTATTTTTATTTCAATTTATATTTTTCAATTTCAATATGCAATTTATCAATTATTTATTATGCAATCGAATAATAAAGAAGGGAGAATATTTTTAGTTATCAAAACTATCGAAAAAGATAAAAAACTCTCGATTTGGAAGGTTGTTAAGTTATATAATATTATACATATGATATTTATTCGAAGAATAAATAGAACAACTCCTACAATTGAATTTTGATTACAAAATCTGAAACTTATTAAAGTAGAAGAGTAAATGATTATTTTATATATTCTTGATATGGATTTAAGAGGTTTTTCTTTTAAATTTAAAGGGGTAGAAGATATAACGAATTATATTTTTAAATCGAAAAGAGGAAAAACTATTGAAAAGTTTTGGGTATATCAATTTATAAAACAATATAAAAAATTAAAGATGTATTTTAATTATATTTATGATTTTCAAAGAGTTTTTTATAAAGATTTTAAGTTTTTTGAAGAGTGGTTTTGATTAGTTATGAATATGTAAGTGAAATATGATATTTTGGATAAAGATTTCTATAATTTCGATGAAATAGGTTTTATAATGAAAATTATATATGTAGTAATGGTTGTTATTAGTGTTGAGAGATGTGGTAGAAACAAATCAGTATAATTAGGTAATTGAGAATGGGTTATAGTAATAATATATGGGAATGGAGAGGGTGAAACTATTCCTTTATTTCTAGTAGTTTAAGGATAGATTTATTTTTTCAATTGGTATATTGAAATCAATCTTTTTGTGGATTGAGTTATTAAATTTATATTTAATAAATAAATAAATAATGAGATAGATTTAGAATAATTAAAATATTTTGATAAGTATATTAAAAATCGAAGAAAGAGTAAATATTGAATATTGGTATTGGATGGGTATAAAAACTATAAATCAATAACTTTTCAAGTATATTGTAAAAAAAATGATATTATATGTTTATATTTATTACCACATTTAAGTTATTTAATTCAACCATTTGATATTGATTATTTTAGCAATTTAAAATGTTTATATAATAATCAAATTAATAAATTTATTAAGATATATATTAATTATATTTCAAAGATTGAATTTTTTATAGTTTTTAAAGTTGTATATAAGAAATCAATCATTTTTTAGAATATGAAATCAGGATTCCAAAAAACAGATTTAATTTTATTTAATCTTGAAACTATACTTTCGAAATTAAATATTCGAATTTATATATTTACTTTTCCCTCTTTCAATCTGAATCAATAAATCTCTCAAACTCCTTACAATTCAATTGAAACTCTTTTTCAATTAATATTAATTAAATCTCGAATAACTCATTATCAATCAAACTCACCTATACTTATATTTGAAATTATATTAATTTTAATTAAAGATATAAAGCAATTAATTTATAAAAACATATTTTTGAATATAGAGATTCATATACTTCGAATAGCAAATGAAATATTAAATAAATATTGATATATGAAAAAAACCCAATTATATCAAAAAAGAGTGTTTATTGAATAAAAAACTTTTGATATATTATCTCAATAAAAGATTGATATTCAAATTCAATACAATAAGTATCAAAAAGAGAATAAATCCAATAGGAAAGTATTTTTTATTCGATATTATAATAAATACAGAAAAACAAATCACAATATAAGAACCTATCAAAATAATATAATAAATTCTAGATTATTAGATTCTGAATAGTTTTAATTAATTGATTCAATTGTTATTGAATAATATGGATTTGAAAGTGTAAATTGAGGTAAAAGTAATGTATATACTAATTGTTGGTATCACTATAGGGATGGTGAAGTTAATATAGTACTATAATTCACACTATTATAATATTACTTAGGATTCTAAAAACTAGGATTACAAAATGTATAACTATAGTATTGAAAAATGCTAATAAATGTACTAATATAATCAAATGATTTTTATTCTAATATTAATAACTCTTTAAAATCACTAATAATATATTCTTTTAATTAATTTTTTAAATCTCTTTATATAATTATTTTTCTTTTTAATTTTATATTTCCTTTTTATAATATCTTCTAATTTCTATTAATCTATTTTATAATCTTAATTATAATAATATTATTATCAATTAAATCCTTAAATACTTAATATAATTTTAATTTAATTATTATATTTATAAGATTAAATTCTCTATTAATCCATTTGATTTTTATAATTTTTCATTTCTTATATACTTCTCATATTATTATTATATTAATCATTAATCTCTTTTTATTAATAATATTGAGTTTCATAAAACAATTATAAAATAACTTAGAATCGATATATATAACTAATAATATCTTGTATATTAAAAAGATTTTATCGATTATACCTTTGATTATTATACTAATATCGAATCCTAAAATTATTCTATAGAATTCTGAAATTAATATATTTTTAATAACTTTTTTGCATTTGATTAATAATCAATAAATAATATTAGCTTTATTATACTTATTTATTAATATAATAATATATTCTATTTGGAAAAACAAATCTTTATTATTAGTAAAAGAAGTATTAATAAATATAACTAATTTAAAAGAATTTATATAAAATAATATAAATTGCAATCCTCTTTCTGAATTATTAATCTACCATTAAATATATTTGTTAAGAATATTAGTATTCTTTTCCTTTAGATTAATTATTTGTATAATAAAGGAAAAATCAAAAGCTATCTTTAATTAATATATAATTATAATATATACTTTACAAATACATTGTATAATATACTAATCCTTTATTATAATCAATTTTCTCAATTTTCTATAGATTCTATATATATTAAAAGATTTTATTTTGATAAATTGTAAATTCTTGTATTGCTTTTATTAATTAAAATAAATTGATTTATTTTTGTGTTAAATAATTAAATCATTATTGAATTTGAATAATATATTTGATATTAATGTTTTACACTCTTTTGCTATAAATTTCATATTTTTAAATTCAATTTGCTTATAATTTATAAATTCTTTATTAATAATAATAAAGGTATTATTTATTTAGAGTTTTATAATATTAAATATTATATCGTTTTTAGTTGTATATAAAAGGTATAGATTATATATTGATTGTTTTATTTTGAAAGTATTAATATAATATTTATAATATATATTAAATTAATAATTGTTTATTTCTAAAATACTATATAATAATTATACAATTTATAAAATAAAATCCTTAGGGATATCTATTTCTATTAATAATTATATATAAAACTTTTAAATTAAATTAAATGTCGATTATATATATATTTAAATAATATTGCAAATACTTATAATTATTTTATTTTTAAATAATATTATTATTATTAATAATATAATATATTAATTAATATATTATATAATAAATGATTATATTAAAACAATATTCTTTTTTTAATCCTTTTATATTTATATAACTAATCAAAACTTTGGGAATACTTTATTGATTTTTTTATTTTTAATTTCATTAATAAATCAAAAATTAAATATTCTAATATTTATAAGTATATCAATAATCTTAACAAATCGAAATATATTATTCTTTATTAATCTATTAATCTTTTTATATTTTGATTTAATAGAAATTATAAATATTAAAAAATTAATAAATGTTATATAATATATAATATATTTAATATTATCATTCTCGTTTTTATTTAAAAAATATATTATTAAACTTAATAATATTTCATATTCTTTATTTTTATTAAAAAAGAATATTTATATATTTATATAAGTTTATAATAATTGTAATAATGGAATTCTAATTTATAAAAGATTACAATTCTATAAACTATTAGTTTTATTTGAAAAAGGTTCTTTAATATTAGAAAGAGGTTGTATAACTTTATAAACTTTTTGTGAAATTATATTATTCAGATTTACTTATAAAATAGTCTCTCTATCCTTTTGTTATATAAACTCGATATATTCAAATTCTTTTTGAAATCAATTCTATTCCTTTTTGATATAAGATTTAATTTAAATAATACAAAACTTTATTAAACCACTTAATAACTATATTATATATATTTAACTTTTTATATTTAATAAATAATATAATTTTATTAAATCTTTATATTCTCTTTATATTTAAACCTTTGAATTAATAAATAGATTATACAGAACCATTATAAATAATCTATTACATTAACTTAAAGTATTTGAGACCTATTATATAACTTATAATTTGTTAATCTCATTCATTATTTTTTTAATTACTAATTATTATTATAAAACTATAAATATTAATAAATTAAAATCAATTATATAAAAATATATTCCAAAAACTAAAAATATTAAAATTAATTTGTTTAATTTTATAATATTATTTATTACTTTTACAACCATTTATAATATTATCTCCTTTATTATTAAACTTTTTAACTTATTAATAATAATAATATATACACACTTAATAACTATATAATATTATTCAATTACACCAATTAACTAATAAACTTCAATTAAAATACTTTTTGTTTATATTAACATAATCATTATATATTAAACAAATTCTTTATTAACAAAATTCTTTTCAGTATTATATATAATATAATCTAACAAATCAATATATATATTTATTCAATATTTTTTAAATATATCAAATATATATTTTATATTAATATTTATTAATTATTATATTATTTGAAATCGTATTCCTTTATTAATAATATAAAGAATCGAGTTAATATCAATATATATTATATTTATTATAATAAAATAATTGAAATTGATATCATTCTTCAAATTGAATTTAAATTAGCTAAAGGATTTATTGTATTTCTAATAATATTAATAGAATTTAATAAGTTTATCAATTCTTTATTATAAGATATTATTATAGTTGGCTTGTTGTAGTACTTATAAAAGTTTATAAATCAATAAATAGCCAAATCGATAATATAAATATTGTAATTCTATATTTATAAAGTAGTACTTATTATTATTAATAATTTATTATATAAATTGTTATATATTTATATACTATAAAAACATTATATACTTATTTCAATAAATATATAAGAAACTTCTCTTTATTTTATTTATTATAATTATATTAATAATATTATTATAATATATATCGAGTTTATTTATATTGTTAAATAATAATAAAAATAATATCTTTACATTCATAATATAGAATTCAATAGTTTTTAACAATAAATTGAAATAAAATGAATTTATTGATTTAACTTTATCGATTTCAAATATTATATTAATAATTCCTATTTTGTTTTTATTCAATAATATATTCTCAATAATTATCTTATATACTATATACTATTTATAACTAATTATAAATTATTCTATAATAATTATATTAATAATAATATCTTAAAATTCTTTTGCATTGTATTAACTAACATAAATCATTTTCTTTATATAGATTTGATATATCAAAATATATTTAAAAATCTTATTATTTAGATTTATTATAATCTCTTTGCTATTTATAAATCTAATATAAATAATGAAACTTGAATATAGTTTTTATATAAATGATTCTTGTAATTCGAATTATACAAAATAAACTATTACTTTGCTATCAATATCCGAATCGATATTATTATCATTGTTTTGATTAAATCCTTTATATTCAATAAAGAATTATTCAAAGCTTTTATTAAAATTATTTCTATCCTTAAACTACTCCTTATACTTACTTTTTGATTCATTACATTCCTTTTTACTATACCAAATTAACCAACAATCCTCCTTTTTACAAACAAAACATTTCTTTTTTGTTTATAATTTAAATAATCAACAATCATTATATCTGAAACCTTTCTAGCTATATCTATCTCAATTACATTAATATTTATAATTAATATAAAATATTATAGTTTTATTTATATAAGTTTATTCCTATATCATTATAACTAATCAAAGTTCTTTAAAAAGATTTAGTATATCTTTTATAAAACGAAAACAAGTAATAAAATATATTAATATCAATATATATATATTAATAATCTTCTAATAAAATAATTCAATTATTTTTATTATCAAACTAAGTCCCTTATACAAATAACAAAATTATATTATTATTGATTATAAATAATGGCTTATTGATTTACTAATATTATTTGGTTTTATTATAATATTTTTAAATGTAATATCCTTTTATTGCCATATAAGATTACATTTGTACTTTGAATCTTCAAATATAATTTCTATTATTTAATAGATTCTCTTTATTATATTAAATATATTATTTAAATTTATATAATAAAAATCAAGTATAATATCAATAAATATTATTAGAAATATTTTCAATAATAGATATTCTAGTAAATCGATTTATTAACAATTGTTGAAGAATATTGAATACTTATAAATAAAATTGTTATTCTGCTTACTATATTTATTAGCTTTTTTATAAAACTTTATAAGGTTTCCTAATAATTATTTAATATTAATAACTCTTTATAATATTTTAAATAAATCGTTCTAAATACTATTACTATACTCAAGATTATTTCTTTTATTGTCTCCTCCATTTTCTTTATTATTATTATTTTCACCATTATTAAAACCTCTATTATTATTATTTGAATTTTCATTTAAATATTTGTTTTGATATATATACTAATATATATAGTACTGATTTGGATTATATTAATTATAATACTATTTCTATTATCGAAATGATTACTAAAGTAATTATTGTAATGATTCTAATAATAAACCAATATAGCCTTAATATATCGAAAAAGGAAATGATTTCTTAGGGCTGTAATACTAATATATAATTGATTTGCTTTTGGGTATAAATTTTGATAATTGAAGAGATATCTTTGATTATAATTTCAGAAATACTTTCCAATTAATATCAATTCCTTTGCCTTTATTAAATCTTTGTAATTATAATAATATAAAAGGTAATTGTAATAAAATATATTTATTAAAACCTAAAGAATCAAATTGATTATGTAGATCCTTCATTTGAATTATTTTAGAAATTCCAAATAATATATATGATTTATTAATCTTGATTTTCTATTATATATTCTTTAATTGAAATTTAAATCTCTTTTTAAAAAGTATTTCAACAATCTCCTTGAATATCTATATTCTATAAAGTGATTAAAATATATCAATCAAAATTTTATAAATTAATTGAATTATATAATCTTCTAATTTATTAATATATATTCTATACAAATATAATTCATATTTAAGCTTATACAAAATATATATACCAATTTATATAAAATGATTTAATATAAATCTTTAGAATACAAGAATATAATCTAATTATATCTTTTGATTATAATATCCTTAACATTAATATTCATAAACCTTATATTTTATAAAATCTCTAATCTCTTTCACATTTGTAATATATATATTAAAAAAACAATCTTTCTATTTTATTAATAACTTCTTATATATTTCAATTACAATAACTAATATTATTCTTAATTTAATATTTAAATAAAAACTTTCAAAATTATCTTTTCTCATTTGAAAAGATTTTAAATAAACTTTTACTATTTTGTAAATAGTAAGCCAATAATAATAAAATAAATTAATAATATAAATATAAATAGAAATACAATTTTGCAAAAAGTTTGTAAAGTTATATTACATATAATATTACTAAACTCGAATTAGTTCTATTAGTTTCTATTTCTTCAATATATATTACAAAGAAAAGTTGAATATAAATTAAAATTAATATAAAAGTTATCATTATATTATTGATTTCTTTTGATTATATAGATATCAAATTATATTGAATTAATACTTATATAAGAATTGCTATTACATTATTATCAATTCTTATTTATACAAAAGCAAATACCAAACCATATTAAATTAATACAAAAACTTATACCTTTTTAAAGAAATACTAACTTTAATTACAAATATATATTACATTTGAAATTAAAATACTAAACTCCTGATTTATAATATCACTAATCAATATTGATATTATTATGGAGATAATGAAATCAATATATTATTATAATTCATATTATTATAATATTACTTAGGGTTTTAAAAGCTAGGATTACAAAACATATAACTGTAATACCGAAAGATGCTAGCGGATGCGCTAGCGTAGTTAGATGATCTCTATCCCGACACTGATATAATGCATGCACTAATAAACTACGTTATTAGACCTCATTTGTTTAGTAAATATTGCTTACTAAACTCAAATAATAGATTTACCGAACACTTGAAATTGTGAAATAAATTTTTTTGATAAATAAAATCCAAATAAATACGTTTATCGAATACTTAGAGCTATCAAATAATTCCTAATAATTTATTTGATAAATATTTTTAAAATAGTAAATGCTTTTAAAATCCTTATATATTAATTATTAAATATCTTTTTGAAGCTTTATAAATAATATCTTTAACAAATCTTTATTATTATTTATCTCTATTATTTTTCAATATTATTCAAATATATTTCAATATATTTCAACCACCAAAACATTACTTAAATATATTAGCCTACATACCCTTGCCATTTTAACAACATTACAAATTTCTCTAAATAAATAGAAAAACGAACCGAACGCACTCTTAGAATTCAAGACTGCTGCTACTTGTGAAGAAAATTACAATCATGCGTAAAACTCATTTGTCATCATAGATTCACTATATCTGAAAGAATAACCTTAGTAGATCATTTGATTCCAATTTATTATGCTCATTCCTTATTGAATGGAAGGCTTGTATTTACTGGAATTTCTATCAAAAATGTGAAGAATTCTCGGCATGGAAACACACTTGGAGAAAAAATGACACAGGAATCATCAACTCAAATTCCCGAATGAAGATCTTGATATCCATTGGCTCTAGAGTTAATCAAACTGAAAACGCAATTCATTCTATTATTATTACTATGCGATGTATTTATGGATATGAGATACCTCTTGACTTCACCTAGAACACCAATTCGTTCATACAAACAATATATATAAGCATACATTGAGTTCCACCAGTGGGTGTATAGACTAATGGGACACTTCCATGTGAAATAAAAGATCTATCTATCATGCGGCCGAGCGACCCGAGGGTGTTGGTGGTTCAAGATGCATGAGTTTATCTTTGATATGAGATAGAGTTTCTCTGACGCCAAGATGGTGTCCATGATTGAAATTACGATTTTCCCCTTGTATATTTCCCTTTCCATAATAGCTAGCCTCAGACTCAGAGCTACGACGATGCCGGGAAATGGAACTGATGGAATCGGTTGAAGGATAATAAGAGTTCTGATAGTTAGACTCTTTTCGATGATATGTATTACTTGGTCGTGAAGATATAGATCGACGTCTACCGGAAGTGGAACTAGATATCGGTACTGGAAGTGATTCAACAGTCTGTGGTGCAAGAGGTTGACCTTCTGATATAGTTGGAATCACTTGAGGGTATTGAGGTACAGCAACTACTTGGGAACCATTCGCAGGTTGTATTGCATAGCCTCCAGCTGGGAAAGCATCGACTGCTGGATAATATTGTGGGGCTGTTGACGACAATTGAGGCACCGATGATCGTCGCGGATGATCTTGTTGAGCATATGTAGATGGCTCCATGTACTCACCCATTCCCGGCTCATGTATCGCCAGATTCTTTGTCTTGTTGGGCAAGGGGTGATCTTCAAAAGAGCCATTTCTATCACGAGGGCGTCTGTGATCATAATAGTGCTGTCCTCTATGCCATGAACTTTTCCGGTGAATTACGCGGGGATGCCTATGACTTCGGCCACGATGCGAATGCTGATTATGATGATGATGATGATGATGCTGATGCTCTGAAAGTACACCTATGATCTTAAGGGTAGGTGTCGTGTCAAAATTTACTATCTGAATATTTTCACCAGGCTGTACTCTCAGTATCGTCAAGTTATTTGGTAATCCTCTATCTTGTACGGGCAATTTTCTTTCAGTTTCTTGGATGGTTCTAAAGACTCCAGATGCATGAGCAGCTTTAGTAAATTAGTGACTTATTGCATAATTGTGTAGTGAGCTATTTCACTTACGAATAATTGGCTGGAACAATAAATTTTTCTTATGACCCCCATGTAACATTTGTAAGAGACGTAATGCCGCTTTGGAGGCAGTCCAATCGCCATGCTTATTGCTTAGATACATCTGCTGGAGACGATTTAGCACTCTTTTATTGTTATTTGTTGGCATAATCTCCCAGAGAAAGAAACTTTGGGAATGGTGACGAAGATTGATATCTCTAAATTTCACTGTCCTGTTTGTGGATATTTTTGGGTTTATTGTACCCCAGAGTCCAATCCAGGGATCTTTTGAGCCGGATATATATGCACTGACTTTCTATCAGATTGTTAGCAAATTTCAACGTGAAATGAGAAGAATAAGCGATTAATCACAGTGCTGTCATTTCCTAAGGGACGTATAGGTACATCACTGGTTTCTTTCGTTGTTCTCGTTTGGAAAATAATATACAATGTGTTTGGTTTCAAAACCCGTAGTGAACTCATATTGTTTGTTGGATAAATTAATCGTCCAGTTCTGATTTTCTCGGAGATTATCAATAAGGTGTGATTGCACTATATTGAGAACAAAATAAACTTGAGATGGGCATCTTCTCCATTATAATATGATTGACCGAAGAAATGACGCCATGCTTGAGGTCAGGATTGGAAGGATATGGTCTGGTGTGTATGTTCAAACTGGATTGACCAACAATCTGAGTGACGTAGAAACAAAAAATGGTCTAGACTAAGGCCTCACAGCCTCTGGAAGAGCAAATTTACAAGCGCTTACCCTCGATTCTCAACGAATAGATTGAAGGTTGTTTGATAGCCATTGCTGCGACCAGAACCTAGACTGTGAATAAGCGAGCGACAGTAAGAGGGCGACCGGAAACATGCCATTGATTTGAAATTGCCATGCCAGGGAGAAAATCGAGCTTTTTTACTTGCTACATGGTCGCATCAGATTTGGAACATTGTAAACCTTTATTATTTGAATTTATATAATCTTAAACTCGTCTTATTGTAGCCATAATTTACTTGTTTATGGTTGGCGAAAACATAGTTGTTGGATATAATGCTTGCTTCGATGCTATTGACGCCTATGCATTTGGACAGATGAATGGTGGATGATTGAGGTGGAAAGTACTGATCTAACATTCCACTTCAATTCGTGATTGGAGATGGGATAAAGTCTGCTCCGCACACTTAAGTTTGGTAATTGAGGCAGGAGCTACTTGCCCTGATTCTTAGCTGCTCCTTTCACGATACCGTCTCTTAACGCGATTTGAAGAAGGCAAATTGAACGAGTAGACATATGTTCAAAATCGAAAAACACATCGAGGGAAGACCGAGAGCAATTGACTATTCATACTTTCTGAAAACCTAGTTCCACAGTTCGAGAGATGAACTACTCTTTAGAAATTTTTAGAGGCCATTATTTGCTGTATATATAGAGAACCACTCCTGATTTTCTACTATGCTTTTGCTCAACTATGTCCGGAGCGACGATGATACTAGGTACACATCGTCGAAATCACGACAAGTTGTCAATATTTTCGTCCTCTGAAAAGTGGGATGGAAAATCCGATATGCATGATAAATATGGTGATGTTACACTGCATATGCGGGGATGCCAGCCACGAACTTCGCCTCAACGATTTTTCCAGCTTTGAACTGAGGCAGTGCATCATACATATATTCTTACAATTAATTGTACAGTAAGATTTCGTTCATTCAAAAGATCTTTCCAGATTGAATATTCGCAAGCTTTGGAATCCAAATCTCGAAATTCTGGAGGGGGAAGGGAGATACACAAGCGCAATTGAATTGGCGACAGCTAAAGATCAATTCACAATGGCGGGCGCAGTAGATGATGGATGGACAATGGTAATCGGTCAACCAGCCAGTGAAATTCGCGAAGAAAAGCAAATTGAAGAATGGGAGCGCTCGAAAGGAGGATGGTCTGGATTCGGTAAACATCCTCAAAACTGGACGGATCACAAGAAATTACACCTATCATCAGAAAAAGAATTAGGCTCTGGGAGCTATGGGCTTGTGCAGCGCGTTACGTACGGTGCCGTTACCATGGCCCGCAAACAGTGAGCATTGTCTCCAATACCCCGGTTCTATGACTCCGTGAGGCTGATTTGTATATCTCAGCGTGATACCTCGTGGTGGGATGACGGTCGAAAAGCTCCGGGAGGAAGCTAATGCCATGGAGGAATTGGCGCATAAACATATCTTAAAGCTGGTCGGCACGTATACGTATAAGCGCAAAAACCTTTACCTTCTTCTTTACCCGGCGGCAACATGCGACCTGAGCACTTTTCTCGATGATATAGAAGGGATTCGTTCCGATACGTGTGCGGATAGGGATGATGCGATGAAGCGGCTCCATGCTCTCGGACTCAAGGATATTGGGAAAATTGACGATTTATGTATGTTGAGACGACCGATTCTCCCTTCAGACCATTCGCCGCATATTAAAAGGACGGAAACCGCGCTGGGATTTTTACAACAGCTCATGGGATGTGTTACAGAGGCGTTGTTGTTTGTTCATGAAAAAGGTGTTCGGCATCGGGATTTAAAGCCTAAGAATATTTTATTAAGTCCCGGTCGGGTGTACCTCGCGGATTTTGGCATTGCGAGAGACGTCAAGGATTCAGACAATAGCATAACCTGTGGGAGATATGGTACTGCGTCTTGGATAGCTCCAGAGGTCTATGATG
This sequence comes from Botrytis pseudocinerea, assembly GCA_019395245.1. NCBI lineage: Eukaryota > Fungi > Ascomycota > Leotiomycetes > Helotiales > Sclerotiniaceae > Botrytis > Botrytis pseudocinerea. Next base: position 85,165 of record JAHXJK010000200.1, read on the forward strand.
GAGAATATCATCATATGTCAAGTGCAGATGTCTTTTCCCTAGGTTGCATATTCCTCAATATCGCGACAGTATTATATGGAGATTCGATTGAATTAGCGACATTTGACGAAGTAATAAAGGAGAAGGAATGGCCAATGAAGTATAAGATGTTATCAACACATCTGAATAAATTAAAAGACAAGGCAATTAGAGCAGCATTAGCAGACGAAGAAGAGCCTAATTTCGACGCCAAGAATATACTTGGTCTGGTGGAGAAAATGTTGCTGTACGAACCGGAACAACGACCTTCGGTCAAAGAAGTAAACGAACGATTATGCGAACTTGGGGGATTAGATCAAATCTATCATCTATCTTGCTGCCATAAAAAGAACGACGTCCTGTGTCGATCAATAAGTGAGTCTTCTATCTACTTTCCAGTCAAAACCAACTCTAATCATATGACCGACCAGATACAAAAATGAGAACCATCTCCGAAAGCAGTCTATCATCAAAAAGCAGAATCGCCGAATTAGAAACCGAAAACATTACCTTGAGAGAGCGTCTCGCAACTCTCCAAAACAAAGATCAAACCTACGAATTACGAATAGAACATGAACGAAATCACGCAAAGAAACAAAATGACGTTCTCAAAGAACGCTACGAAAAACAATTAAAAGCACAAACAGATGCCTTGATACGCGCAGAAGAACGCATCAACGCCCTCGAGTTAAACTCCTCCCACAAACGCCGACCATCACACACTCGAGGCCGCGGTCGCAATCCCGCCTACGGAACACCCCACCCAACCAGCACCCTCAACATCAACAATCTCGCCGTCCATACCAACTCCAACATCTCCATGCCACCTCCACGTCCATCTCCATCTCCATCCCGATCCTCCAATCCCAACCACCACCCCAAGCCCAACTCTATCCCCGCACCCCGCACCCCAGAAAGCTACTTCCCCGTCAGCATCCCCCCACGAAACCCCAGTTTCACCAACCTCAAAGACCCTCTCTCTCTCACCCTCCAGCGCCGTCCCTCCGGTATCCCCATCCCCACCCGCTCTCCCACGCCCATCACACCGCACAAATCGCCCTTCCCACCTCCTAGCAACAGCAACAGCAACAGTAGTCCCGGAAGTGGAAATTCCACACTAGTCAGCAGCACCCATTCTGTCTTTTCCATCAAGAGCAAAATGACAGATACGGATGGAAGCGTTACATCGGTAGAAAGTCCAGGGGAAACGATGAGTTTACCGGATAGTCCGACTTGTGGTGGGAGAGGAAAGATAAGGGATGAAGATGGAGAGAAAAGAAAAGAGGGAATGGGTAGAGTGTTAGGAGATAGTAGGAGGATGAAAATCGGAATGGAGGGGAAGAAGAGAGAATCTGAGAAGGAGAAGGAGAAAGAAAGAACGATTAAACCGACGTGGGCGAGAATGGTGAGGGGAAAGACTTGAGAATTGGATATATTATATATCATATATAGATACAAATGAATGAATAAGTTAAAAACTTCGGGCAAAACTACATGACACCCATAATCTATTATTCGAATATTCTAGAACCTGCGAAGCAATCGTCCTTCCAGGGTTTTCGCCTAAGGCCTTTGCGTGTCGTCAGAGTAGCATGCTTTTTATACCTACCTAGGTCCTAGGATCAGTTACACCTATGATTATATAAGAACATATCACCACAACCAAACATACACACATACACATATATACACATACCGCCCCAAAGGAAATCTCATTCAGGAATTGATTGCGACCGCCAGCGACCACATCATTTCATTGAAGAACTTTTATATACATACATAAATAAATACAGAAACCCTTACCCTCACCCTTCACCCCAACCTTCCGTACTTTGCACCCTTCATTTCGCATAATAGCCAGCAATATCATTAATCCATCTTCTTCCCCCCCCTTTCCTAGCAACCTTAAAGCAATTTCCATCCGTCTCTCAATTTTCACTCTCAACTTTCCCACACCTGAATATAAATACATATCGCTTCTCTCTACTTCGTACTGCTCTTCTTCTTTCCCTTCTTCTTACTCTTCTTCTTGCTATGTCCCTTAGAACTGCCAACGCCACTTCCGCTATCCGGCCCCGTATTATCTGTCTGACTAGATTTTTGACTCTTTCTCTCTCCATCCGTCAATTTATCCGTGCTTGCTGCATTACTCAAAAACTGCATGAACTTATTTTCTCCCCCATTAGCACTCTTGCTTCCACTACCAGTACTACTTGAGTGTAGCACTCTACCATCTTTATGATTTTCCTCTTCACTACTTGCGTTTGTCTCCAAAACCATCTTTCTGATACCGCCAGCTTCTACCAAGTTTTCTGTGATACTTCCGCTTCTAGCTGTACTTCTCTTCTTGGTTTGTCTGGCTGGAGGACTTGTACCGCTCTTTTGGGATGGTAGAGATCCGACGGTATCTGTGCTTTTGTTTTTGTTGAAAAAGTTGGAAATCGAAAGATTGTTGCCGGGCGATTGTGGTTGCCCTACTGGACTGAGTGGACCATCGTATTGTGGTGGTTTGCCCGCTTCCTCCTCCGAAAGTCTATTAGGAATGCGGTTGCTCAAAGTGCCATAACCTTGTTGCAAAGCTTGAACTCCATCTTTGGCATCTTGCCCGGCTGATCTGAGTAACCCTTCACCTTCACCACCATGAGGTCCTGGAGCATCATGGTATGGTTCGAAACCAGACTCTTCGGCAATAGATCCACGATGAGGAATCGAGTCGGTTCTGGAATCGGTTCTATTACCAGCAAGAACATTTCCAGGCTTAATTTTTACAGACTGATACTTTGTCATCTTTGGTCGACTAGCAAGATTGGATGGGCCTAAATGTTTCAAGTGCTCACGCATATCATTCATATTAGCTCTGACGGCAACGATATTTCTGTCATTGTCACCTGTTGAAACTCTACGCATGAAAGTCGTCTTGGGGCTAGTACCGAAATGATTGGCAGGGCTGGCGCTTCTGACCTCGGTTTGATTACGTCTTCTACCTCCAGCCTGCAAGCTACCTGGACGGTCTTCCGAGAGATCGATGAGACTATCCTCGGCAGCTTTAAGAGAACCATTGGCCGGTTGTTCAACGACTTGATTTGGCTTGATTCTTGAAGATTTGGGAGCAGGGGTCATTCGTCTGATGGCTTTGTGCACATCAATGTAAACATCAGACTCGTCAATAATTTCCCTATTATTTGTTAGATCCATGCAAATAGAAAACGATGATTTATACTTACTCTCCAATGAGCTCTTCAATGACATCTTCTAATGTAACCACACCGGTAGCACCAAAGTTCTCGCCAGGGTATTCTGAAACAAGTACCATGTGAGATTTCCCTTCTTGGAAGAAGTTTACAATGTCCAAGCAACTAGTTTCAGGTCGAGTCTCTGGTAAGGTAGCCAACGCGAAATCACTGACACGTTTACAGTCTTCCGGATCGTAAGTGATAAGAATCTTAACCAGAAGCATACCGACAAAGTTCTTCTCATTTCCAGGTTCGTAGATGGGAATGCGAGAATAACCAGCACTCAAAATGACGTTCATGGTATCCTCATCAAGTATCGTGTCGGCACTCATAGTGAAGACATCGTCCATTGGTGTCATGATATCTCCAACTGCTTTCTCTTTCAAGTCTAACACCGCACTGATGATTGTAACTTCATCTTGGTTCAATCGATCGCTAGGACTTGTTCCTAAAGTTTTGTGTAAAGTGACAAGTGTCTTTAGACCAGATTTCTTGTATACAGTTCCGTGATCCTCTCCCAGTAGTTTGTCGAGAAGCTTGGCAGTTGGCCATGCAACAGGTGCTAATAGCCACATAAGACCTAGCACAGGTGGTGCCATAAATGCTCCGATGGAAAGACCATATCGCACACAAATCGATTGAGGGATAACCTCCCCGAAGATAACTAAATCAAATCAACACCACTCTCATCAATGCGGAAACCATATGACGTACCAATTAAAACTGTACTACCAAGAACCGCAGGCCATCCTCCGCCGAGCGATCGATCGAGTACAATAGGAAGCGTTTCGTTGACAATGACATTGCTGAGTAGTAATGTCACAAGAACCCAATGTTTGCCCTTTTGTAACAATCCATATACCTTTTGCGCATGTCTCTGTTCTTTTCCTTCTCCGGAAGTCGCGATAACTTGTAAATACACGCCATCTTGTCCCATTAATCTGGATGAAAATTTCTATTAGTACGGGAAATATGTGAACTTCAATTGAACACTCACGCAATCGTCAATCCCGCGAAAGCACCTCCAAGCAGAACCAGAACAGCCGCAACTGATAGATACAACCACAAACTGGCATCTTCGGCATCTTTTGGCGCATCCTCTTCACTGGCAATTCCGAGAAAGGCGGTAATGGGAGCAGCGGATACTGCAGTGATTTGGCAGATACTCAAGAACAGAATTTTCGCAAGACCCAAGACGGCAGGTCTTGTAGAAGTGTAGCCATTGCCAATGAAGCTTGAGCGAGGACTTCCGACAATCGATTTTGAGGTCATCTCAACTCTATCTATGATGTGTGATGTAGTCTCCAATGATCACTGTCCACGACAGTAATTCAATTGGGTCCAGCTCCCTGTATTCTACTCTGTAGTGTGGTTAAAAGAGGTGGAGCTTTTTTTCGCGATTCTTTCGGGCTCCTGTTACTTATTTAGACTGAGAACTGGGACGATCCGAAGGTTCCCGGCCGAGATGTGGGTACGACGTGGGCAAGTAACGAGTGACAAAAGTGACAGGCTGGGCGTACGAGGTAGTATCACGACGTCGTCAATGTGAAATGAAGACTGGGAACTGCAGGAGGATAGGATGCTGAGTTGAAATTGAGAGCACGGAAGTATGATATTGACAAGACTCATAACATTATTCGTGAAGCATTCCTATATTAATGTATGTACGGACTGTGGTTGTGTTGCGTGAAGTCGGTCTCTCCATCAGTTTGAACAGACAAAACAAAGAAAAGGTGTTTAATCGTACCTACCTTGGGAAGTTTCCCAATCGGGTTAAGACGTCAGGGGCTGATCTGCTTGAGCCAATGACATCGGGTAAAGATGCATATGACGATGGCAGGCCCCACTTAAATCGGATATTCCTTGGTATTACTAACTCTGTCTTCACTGTGCAGAGAACTTTGTGCGCATCACACAGACAGTAGGACTGATCGAGGGGGGCGGGTGTACAGACGGACGTCGATTCATTCGAGACTGATCAATGGAAAGATAGAGTCTGATGTCGAGCAGTGAAGAGTAAAACATCCTGTCAGTCCCTGCATGCCCACTGGTGCCCCTATATACGAAGTAAGGCTAGTACTGACCTCCTCCATCTCTGACTTCTGCTTTTGTGGAGTTTCACTCGAATCACACTTCACTCGAATCACACTTCACTCGAATCACACTTCACTCGAATCACACTTCGCTACCTAATCAATCATATCATCACGACAAGACCATCCGGTCAGTAAGTGCTTACGTCAGCCATTCGTGCGTCCACTAGTGGTCTACAGATACTTCACGTCGATATCGTCAAACTCTTCACATACACAGAATCTCACATTCATCTGCATGCTTTCCTGAGATGGCCTTCAACCCGCAGCAGAAGCTTTACGTTACATCTATGATCAGACATGTATTTGGATCTGACTGCATATTATCTCTCGTTATCCGTCATGAGTACACACCTGCTGCCTTCAAAAGTTTGACATTGAGTGAAAAATCTATCAACCCGCAGACCGTCAATCCTCGACTGTTTCCCGAAGCACTCTTGGATTGAGTTAATCATCAAATATACTCACTTCTCTTATCACTCGCAAGGATGAGCACTAGGATGTCAAGCCGAGACAATGCGCATGTCGAAGAGATGAAGAGAATATGAGCATACATTCTCGTCTTGGCAAAAGTTAAATCTTCCTTCTCAGATAAAGAGATGGCAATGATAACAGCTGAGGTTATTCCCGCGAGGGCCTTATGCTGTATAAAATTCGATGTATCAGGTTCTACAACGTCTCATCGGTCATAAAGATCCTTTGAAATCATAGCGACCTCGGGCTACATTGAAACTAGAGCATGTGAAGTTTCATGGCATATGTAAAGTTTGACATTTTGCCCACAGTTCATATGGAAAGCCCCTCCATCCAACATATCTAAAGTGTTGGACAATTCATATACTTTATCCAGATTGAACGTGGGGTAGTAAATGCTTTTGTTTGAAACATCGGGGTACACTACTTTCACTCTGATTTCTTCCTAGCATTCCTGTTGAAACTTTAATTCTCTCACGTTATCGGAAAGCCATCCGTTTCGGAACAAATCATTACAATGCTATAACAAATTTCCTTGCCAAAGTTTCGGAGAATTTGATCATGTAAGACTATTCATCGCGAGAACAGACTCGTTCATCCTGATCTTGGGACACAAAAACCCGCACTATGTTCACGTTTGAGTTTTTTCTTACTTCGAAAAATATTACTCTCAGGCGATGTTATTTAGAGATGTACAAGCGCTTGGTAGCATTGGAAACACGTACGTTGTCGATGGCACCCGGTAAACCCATAAAATTCGAGAGCCTCATTGAACCGTTTCTGTTCAATCAATCATAATATGGTCACGACATTAGCATGTGTGTACAACTTTGTGTTCAACGCGGAATGTCACCTACGTTCACATTATCAATTATCCATGGCGCAACCGAGATAGCGATATCAGTAGAGGGCTCGCATCGAGGATTTTATTCAGTTATGATCTAATATCTGCACACAAGTAATGACAGATTAGTGGCGTTATTCATCGCCTGCAATCATAGTATATGGCATATTTGATTCTTTCTGGCATTATTAAATTATGATGTTCATTGTCACTAGTTTGCGCCAGCCGAAAGATGCTCTTCGCTTGCTCCTAACGCCACTATTGTCCCAAAACTCGCAGTGCTCTATACCTCATCACTAATCTAGTAGTGAAAGTACTGATAATCACACTCTTTTTTGCGCGTCTATTAGACGTCGATACTAAGCTATCATAGTTTATGATTACTAAAGAATGCCAATAGCTTGTTGGCTAGAATTACTTCAAGTCGGTGTTCGTCTTTTTGAGAACGTTTGCTTTTGCAGTGTCTCTAGCCACTATTGCAGCCATTATTTCGGCATGAGATGTCTGATCATCACTCAGAGTCAGCAATCGTCTCAGCCCTTGCTCTCTCCGAAGCATGAAATGGGCAGTTCTTGGATTGATATGTTTGGAGTTCTGACCCTCTGACATTGAATCGCTATATTCAAATCCGGATTTTGACATATCCTGATACTGCGATCTATAATTTTTCCGCCGCCTGAACAATGTCATAGGGGCTTTTTCCATGGTGCCCGATCCTACAAAAACCTCTTCACGTTCCTCTTTGATGTTGGGACTATCCTCTTTGATACTAGTACTGACCTGTGGGATACTGGCACTGTCCTCTAGGATACTGGTCGACGTGCGTTGCTTCTTATTAGCAGCCCTGTTCGATTTGATGGGTCGGAAAAATGAGGAAATTTGTTTCTTGTATCTATCATTGGACTTCGTGATATCATCAAGGCTGAAATTGTAGAGAACGGTTGTACCCGACTCGATGCTTTGGGATTGATTATTCAAGGGAGCCATTGCTTCAATATCAAACTTGATAATGTCAGTTGTTTGGCTTGTCGTTTATGAATTGAACAAAACTGATAGATGTAGATCTGAAAAGTGGATGTGTCTTGTAAATGAAGAACTGCTATGTGAGAGAAAGTGTTGTGCTATTTAGTGTCGGAGAGAAAACTTTATAGATATCAGTAGTGATTGACTGGACCGTATCTAAATCTAGCCTCATTACCGTGTCCGAGAATACGGCTTCAAGGTGTTTTGCAATTGTTCATCGATGAAAGATATCAGTGGCCGTAGTTGGTTGCTACCGCATTCCCTAATCATTTCGCACGAAGAAGATACTTCCACATGGGTATGAGTATACACAATCACCTTTCACGGAATAGAGTGGTCTTCATAACTGGCCATAGTGCCTAGAATTTTGGCTGTGAGAGGTAAATTTCGAGAATTCGCTTTACGAGGAGATCTTGCTCGTGAATGAATGTCTGTCTCGCTTGGTTGGGTATATTGACAGGGGGAGTTCGATGTCTGGGTTTTGATTATGAATTATATCGAAATGTATAGGAATATCAGACTTCTATATGTCATTATAGAATGTTCACATCATTACATATCTCATCTAATATATTTGTTTTCGGTGCAGACTTGATATATATGTTGGTATTTAAATTTGTATTTATACTGTTCTACATGTGAGTTGATGGGTAGAGATATGGGGTTTTATTAGGAGAATTTCTCGGTTCGGATGGGTTGTTGATGATGGATATCTGATCATGGGGTTTGGTGATTCGACGTGTGAGTTCGTTGGGGGGAAGCAAATTTCACATTATTAAGAGAGAGTTTTGGTGATTTAAATTTCATTGCTATTTATCAGTGTTTTTGTGAGAGTTGGAATTCATCGCAAGCTCACTTCATTCCAAACTAGCAGGTTGACAATTCAGGAATCTGCCAGCTGACTATACGTCACACTTAATCACCTATAAAGCATTTCTCTCTACGTCACGAAGCTTCGCTACTATTAGAGCTAAAGCTCCCTGTTATAAATTTTCAATCCCTGTCATTGTTTGAAGTAACGGCTATAGAAGTTAACTGCTGTGCTATTTCAAGTGTTCTATAAAATGGATCGATGCTAATACATTGGAGAAAGAAACAATTATGATATGATTTGTGTTGCGATCACATACTGGAGAATATCAGGAGAGGTTAAATAACATAACTAGAATAAGGAAGCTTAAGAGGAAAGATATTTTTGAAGGATCTTTATTTTTTGTATAATAAGGTATGGCTTAGTTTAAGCTAATCTTAAACTAAGGATAATGAGATATCACCTAAGCATGTGCCATTCGTCACAGTTTGAACCCCTTCGAATAATATTATCCCAAATTATAGCCCCCCGTATCTTATCTACTTGCAACCTAACAAGATTCCACCCCCCAAACTGGCATTCATGAATGCTTTCTCATGAACATGGGATGGCAGCGATCAACCTCTGCCCGCAAAACCTTGGTAGCTCGCCAGATATACAACTCAATGACGTTATCGGAGAGGTTGAACTTATTATTTTCCCTCAGAAACCTTTCATGGTCATTGACCAAGAAATTTCTCGTCGGTGACTCATTAATATCCGTCCATTCTCTGGTGAATCTCAGTCGAGTAATCCCTCTGCTAACCATTTCATCAGTATGCGCATACCAATACGCTTCGGCTTCGAGGATATCATTTTCAATCATCTCAGCCCATTCGATGATATCCTGTGAGATCGCCGCTTCTTCTGCTCTCTCGGCGCCAAGTGGAACGAGATGTGGAAATTGGAAACAGAGAAGTCTCTTGTTGTGTTGATACTCTTCGTATCCCGTTTCTGGCACATACTCTCCCTTGATACATGCATTACACGTACAAGTAAACTTCCATATTTCCGCAATATTGGCCGCGCGAAAAGAAGCAGTGCCATATACACCGTAATTATGTGTAATTTCCTCTCCCTTCTTAAGATCCCGCATCGCTCGGATCGAAATACTGCGTTCAGAGTTGAACGCACGAGAACAATTAGGGTTACAAGCATGGTTAATCCGAGATGCTTTATCGTAGATATAATTATTGTTCGTGGTATCACCAACTTGAACAAGCGGATTCATCTCAAAAGAATTGACCGCCCAGCGTTTCATCAGTGGTGTTTCGAGACAGAGCTCGCGTTTCTTTCCGCAAATGCATAGGCTGGAGAGGGAGTCGACTGCTGCTTTTTTGCGGCGCGAAAGCTTGTTGTAGGCTGCTTCGCGGCCGGGCCAGGTGGGTCCACCGAGGATGAGGGGCGCTTCGCGCAGGATCTCGGTTTCTTTTGGGATGGCTTGGGTGGCGAACATGCCGACTTGGCTGTTTGTTGTGGGTCTTATCTCGAAGAGATGGGGTGAGAAGGATTCTTTGGGGTTGGTTAGTTGGGGTTTAGATATATGAAGTGATAGGGTGGAGATTGGATGTTTACCTTGGGTGATAGTCTTCACCTGGAGAACTTTCTTCGGTGCTGGAAGAGGAAGGCTATTTTTTTCTGAGTCGTCGTCCTTGAAAAGCTCGAACTTAGGGTTGTCCATACTTCTAGTGACGGGTTTTCTATTGCTTCTATCTTGAGACAAGATCTTTCCGTTGTCCCTACCAATTGCAACATTTCCATCTTGTTTTTTCCCAGGGGCTTTCCTGCTTTCTTTGACTGCGGCTGCTGCTGCTGCTACTTCTAGATCTCGCCTAATGGCACCGAAGGTTGAGTTTATGCTCGGTATGTCGTTGTCATTGGTCACAACAATGTTTCCAAACAATTTGGAGAGACGATCCGCGCCAGTGAGTTTATTGGAGGATGTCATTTTGAAGCTTGAAATGTTTATCGAGTCTTTGGGGTGAATGGCTAGTATCTAAGCGGACGGAGATGGAGAAGGAGCAAAGAGTAGAAATCCGAGAAAGAGTACAGTTACTTTTGAGTGTCAAGGTGGTTTTTGTAGGGTTTTGCGATGTTGGAAGGTGGTTTTGTAAATATGGCGGATTTCGACAAGTCTATCAAGTTATATTTAGTGAAATATCTTCAGAGTTCCTTAAAATAAGTAGTACTTAAGTCTGTGAAAATTTTGTTTGTAATAAGAAATTCTAGACCGGCCTTAAATTTTTTATTTATGCTAAAAAGAGATTCTGAGTTCATCGTTACAGTACAATGTAGTACAGCTTCATTTCACACCAGCCTTTGGGAACTTTCAATAGGGCATATACGGTGTATTTAATTTCAATTTGAATCTATAAGAGGATAAGTAAGTGATTCAAAAGATATATTTTTGGTATTAGGGTACGGTAGATAATTCGAAGATGCTGTGCTGACTGGCTCGTGAGGTTGACGAATTGATGATTTTGATAGATTGGAGAATAGTTGAGCGGGAAGAATCATTTTTGTGTTTTTAAGGTTTATATGTACTGTAGAAAAATCGGTCAGTGATTGGGGAAATGAGAGGGAGGTAAGTTATGTTATAAATGTTTGAATCAACGTGAACCCGACACTCAATTATTTCGTTGTATTTATGGTGACTTGCTCGAAATTCCTAGACGTGCTTCTTCGTACAGGGAAAACCACGCAGTAGGAAAGCGATGGAGAAGAAAGATCTTTATATATCGAATATTACTTTAATCCAGCGGCGAGAAATACCCCAGACAGGAGTTCTGTGTCTATTTATGTGTGCGCTTGATTTCCATTAATAAGATATCGAGGGGTGGTAGTGATGCAAGATTGAATTGCAGTGTTGAAGTTTTATCATACTCAAGCGTGACAGAAATTAATAGTTTACAAAGTTTGAACTGAAAGCCTTTTCTTTGCTAGAACTTAGGATGTCATTTTTAATCAAAGTGAATCATAGTCAATTATAAGATACCTAGATCTCAGCAGAGCCCGATTTTATTCTGCTTTTGAAGGTTTAAATCTAGAATTTATGGATATCTTCAAGTGAATGCATGCTGCCAACTCAATTTTTTGCATGGACCATTATATAACAGGCAGGTCTCTGGATCTAAGAAAATTGATAAACCTTCAAGGATAGCATGATATCATGGTCAAGTTGTGCAACTTTCTGATTTTGAGATCATCCTTTGATCCAAAATTCATACCCTCAGTTTACTGAGACCTGTTGGTATCAACGGGATACAATGGTAGTTTGCTGATGTAGCGAAATAATATATTAGCTAAAAAAATTGTTTCAGATGATATATGATTCCCGCTGCCGTTTCTAACATTCATGTCAATAAATATCAACAAGATTTCACCTCATTTAGTTCTAGCTGGTGTTATCCGAGGCTAAGTCTCAAGGTTACCCACCAGACTTCTTCCAACTTATTTCGAAAGCTAAAAGTCTGGATGGTCATAAATTCTCCGAAGTGAATCTAATTACTTAAATATCACCTAGCTTCTTCTCAACTGAATGATTCAATCATATGAATCTGTATATTTGCTAACAAGCTCACTCGCTAGAACTCCACACAAATAATCCATTATAAAAACATTCGAGAAATTGGAAATTGCATATCAACCAGAGATTCATGCTTCAAATTCCAAACTGTGATATGGAACATAAAAGCTACGGTTCCGATTTATCATATACCAAAAAATGGAAGTATCCATTAGGAAATAAGTAACTAGATTCACTGTCTCTCTGTGTGGCAAAAATACCTAATAAGAGCACAAGCGCACTGAAGTTTGTCAATTCGAAGTAAAGTTTGTTTGAGAAACGACAGCAAAGAAGGAAAAACGACAATCGAAATAACCAAAAGACAACAAAAAAGAATTTCAAAAAAAAAAAAAACATCAGACAATATCATTTTCCCTGAAACTCTCCCTCCTGGAAATGAACTTCTAGGATCATCTACGTCTCCACAAATTTGACCATCCTGGTCTTCAGACAACAATATATTGAGATTGCTAGAAACCCAACTGGATTATTTGTTGAGTAAAGTTCCTTACCTCGATCTCTTATATAGCCGAAGAACGCTTCCTTTAGCTCTGGAAAGATGATTCACGGAAGTCACAATCCCAGTTGCCAAGTGATTCCCCCCAATTTGCCTGACTTGAAGATTCACTTGAAATCCTGAAAATACCGAGGTTTACTCTACCCCTCTTTCTAGATTATTGGTTAGTAGATTGTCCAGCGCATATCTCCACAGAATGTATGCTGTAGATACACATTATTCAAGAGTTTCAAGACCATAGATATAAATCCTAAATTGATCAAGTTACGTTTTCAGAATGACTATGCAAAGTGAGCGAGCAACCAGGTTGTTGTACGTTGAGAAATGTGAAGTTACCTAATTGGCCACAAAGACTTACGGAATAACGATCAGATAGAACAAAATGAAAGTTGAATAAAGCGACAATAATTATAGAAAAACGGCACAGCAGATTCTAGCGATGACAACAAAACCTTACCAATAACAAAAACTGAAGTAGGTGGTCATGGTGGAGTCGAAATATTCCAGATCCATTCTTTCAATTAGCTCGTTAAGCTTACATACTTGAAATATTTCGAAATATTTCGAAATATTTCAGATGATGCAATTCTATTCGTTCGCTAGTGTTAGGGCCTTCGAAATATTTCGGATCCGTCGATTTTATTGGCCCGCCTCAATTACTAGTTTAAAATATATCAGATGCGTGAATTTTACTGGTCCTCCTTAATCACTGATATGAGATATTTCAGATCTGACGACTTTATTGGCCAGATAATGTTGTCGAAATATATCAGATCAACAGGTTTTTTGGTACGTCGCAGAATCTCAATAACATAACATATTTAATTCCACAGAGAATCTTCCTTGGATGCTTTCGGATAGAAATTTTTTTCCTCTCTCTCTGCCCGTTCATAGATGAGCAAAAGAATGGTGATATTGCCTGATTATGACCTAGAAAGATTACGGGCAAGGGTGTATATCTGTATCCACCAAGTCATAAGCGATTATGATTAATGTAAGTCATAGCGTAATACGTCTAATAGTGTAATGCGTCTAATTATAGGGGACCACCCTATCAAAAAAGCAACAATTCAACAATAGTTCATTGAAAAAGTTTAAAAGTACAGAAAATAGAATCTCGATTTATTGAAGTAATATTAGGAATTCAAAATGGAAAATATAAGTTTTCATATAAAATTATAAAAGAATTAGAGCTTTCTAAAAATACTATAATGTAATACATTAAAAGGGATTCATTGTATTCTGAAATATATCAATTGCAACAGAAACTTTTTATTATATAAAAAAATATATTTTTTAAATAAATAAAGCAATTAACAATTAGCAGCTATTCACTAGGCTATTAATTATTAAAAGAATTGATTAAAGAGTTATATTCAAAATAGATTTATAATTTGGATTATTCCTCATTTGATTTCCTTAAACTTTCACTATAATATTTTCTTAATTATAAATAGGTTCTACAATTTATCAAACGATATCCTTATCTTACAATTGTTATTAATTATCAAATTGAATTTATAAGAATGAATAATATAATTAGGGAAATATATAGTATTTGATTTAATATATATCAAAAAGCGATTTAGAATTATGGAATTGAGAAAAAAGATGAATATAATATAAATAAATCTAGATATTCAATTGGAATAATAGAATCAATTCAAATTATTATTGATTTTATATTTCGTATAAAATATCAAATATATTTAGATTATTAAGAGTAGATTTCAATAATAGAGTGTATTTGTATGAATGGATTCATTCTTTTATTATTCGGGATTTTTAAAGATAAAAATATTCTTCAAAATTAGATTCCAAAGGAAGTTTTTGGTAGTTGATTTTTTTCAGCAAATATAAAGGGTTGAATAAGTAATCTTTATAAATTAAAATAGTTAAAATGTATTTTCGAATTTGTAATTTGTATAAAAATAAATAGTAAATATCGATTTCTTATTTACAATAGCTATAATTCTTATATTAGTAGAAGCTTTATAGTTTATTATTTTCAAAATCGAATTGTATTTTTTATACTTTCTTTTTATACCTTATATTTGCTTCAACTATTTGATATTGTGGTTTTCGATTTATTGAAAAAACAATTTACTATAGCACTTTCTGATTTGAATTAAATTCAATTTGTATGAATATAAAAGATTGAATGGATGGAGATATATATTAAAGTTCGAATTGATATATATTATTATCAAAATATCGAATCGGTATAGTAGAAAGCTGAATTATATTTATTTAATTTATAAAAAGTATTTCGTATATTGAATCGAGAGTTTATTTTTGAAATTGAAATATTTAAAGAATCAATTCAATTTGATATTTTTAATTAAGTCTTTGTTAATAGCTCATTCCCAAATATAGCAATCTTATAAATAGCAAATAACCTTTTAAATTCAATAATTGAAAATGATATAACTCTTTCAATTCTGGTTTATCAATATATTCAAAGATTGATGATTGGAAGTAAGCAATTTTGAGCTCAAAGTATTGTTTACTAATATGATATAAATAATTTATAAGTTATTATAAAGAAATGTATGATATATAAGAAAGGAAAGAGATTAATTTTGAAGAATCATTTTTATATTTCTATATAAGAATTATATGATACAATAGTGGAAACCGAAAAAGCTATTAAAGTATAAATAATGAAAAAAGGAAAAAGGAAAGGGAAAGTAATTGAATATGAGATTGAAACTAAAAAGGATATTGAAAAAAAAGTTGAAGATGAATTTGAAAGTGATATTGGAGATTGTATTATAATTGATTATTGAATAATTGAGATTTTAATAGAGTGGTTCCCTGCAATTAGATGCATTACGCTATTAGACGTATTACGCCATGACTTACGTTAGAGTTTGAATACTATGGGCATCATGTAATGTTTGTGTTGAAATGAGTGAATACAAGGTTCAATTTTCTTTCACATGTCATATCCCGCGATTCAAATGGTGAATGAAGTGATCAGGTGAATCAATTGTACAAATGTGACTGAATCGATCCTCACCATACGCTAAATCTCGGGTACCACGATTTTGGGTTATATAAACACAACCCCGTTAATTTATTTGCTCTTCATGCCATCAAACATACGACAAAGATGCAAGGCACTCAAGGTCTCCAATTCTCGGGGCAATCCGCGAAATTGCAGGAGTTTCTACATAGAAATGACGTGTAAAGGGTGCGTAGGAAGATGATAATTAAGGAAAAAAAAAAGACAAGTCCAACAATGTGCGCTCAAGTAACGACGACGATAAGTTTCTAGAGGTTCGACAACTAATAAATAAATCACCATTGTTATCAAAATTAGGAGGATTTGGAGTATAGAATTTTGAAGAAGATAAGATGTTGACACCAATATTACAAAAATTTGTCAGGTCAACTTGAGTTTTCCAAGTCTTGAATTACAACGCGATCGCTGCAGTATCTGTGCCCATCCCACACTCTTTGATTGCGGGTTACCGAGTTAAGATTTGGAAATAGAAGAGCCTTATATACGAAGACTTTGGGTTTCTGAATGGCTTCAAAGTTCACGTACGCTTATGATTTAAGGATGAAGTTGCGAGAGCATAGATCCACAGCTTCAGTCATCATAATGCACGAAAACACCTATATCGATAACATGAAATGAAGTATGGAATTTATTGAAAATTCATTCTGGCAGTTGTGAGGGAACTGTCGAGGAATTGGACAAAACTATCCATATGAAGTCTAGAATCATGCTAGTCAACCCCAGAGTCTTGAATTTTTTCTATAAATCTCTCTGGAAGAAAGATATAATTTCTCAAGCCATGTCGTCGCCGTAAAATAGATTTAAAATATGAACCTGAAACTATGGCAAGATCTAAATTATGAAAACTCAAACCATATCAAAGCAGGAGAAACAGCTTACAGTACCAAGTCCCGACTCTCGTATCTTGATTTTCATTTTCATCTCAACATTCGTAGAACCATCAACAGATACCCCAACCACCCAAGCTATTCAAAAATCTCATCTAACCTCTTCAGAGATACTTAGAGACATTTGAAGACGTTCAAAGCCCTTTCTCACCACAAAAAAACCCGTAGTGAACCATATAAACTGTGACATGCCCAGATTTATTTTCTCCTCAAACACTACAACGACACAGATGTCAAACAACAAGATTAGGAGCAGTTACAACCCTAGGGCTAATCTCTCAAATATCATATTAACAGTCACGGAATGCAGATGTGTTCACCTGGCCCTATTGAGAGAATAACACCGATAATCATTTCCACAACAAGTTGACAGAAAGTCGATTATTTCCCGATTATAAAAGCAACAATAAAACCATACTGAAAATAAAAAAATTTCACACTCTAAACTACACTTCCAAAAATTCCCCAGAAATCACTACTTAATATCTCCATATCATGAATAATCCCAACCAACTTCCACCTAAAAAACTAGACGCAGAAGCCAGATATTCGAGCAGCCACTTTTTTCTGCCTGGTTCGTAAATCGATATTTGAGCATGAAATAAATTTCAAGCTGACTCTTATATAGACTCCTCTTCAGTTAGCTGGCCTGTGTCTCTTCCAAAGCTTTTTCTTGTCTACTTTCAGTAAATTTCTTCACAGCCCAACATTCATGATTTACAATTCATGATCTATTTCATAACCCTCCCACACTATACCAAAAAGCCATAAGGAAGTATAAAACTCGTGACGCCTCCATACTTTATTCTCTTCGACTCACAGTCAGGACCAAAAATACCCAGACACATCTCCCGCGGGTTTCTAATTCCACACTCACCAGACGACAGAGGAGTATCCATCGAATCTGAATCTGTCTAAAAAGTAATATCACGAAAACGTTCTCTTGATCAAAAAAGTAATGATCATAATATAGAAAGATATAAATATAAACACAATGACAACAACATCTTCTCGTCCAACAATGAATACTTAAATATAGAAATAACAATGATCAAGATTTATTTATCGGCCAAACTACAACTCTCAATTGGAATCCATATCTGTGTCCTTTGAAAAGAGTTGGAAGCAGGTGTTAGACACACTAGTGGTCATCTGAACGTTTTTGAATGGTAAGCTTTTGTCATTGGGGTAATGAAATTATCATCTCTTGTAGAGACCCCCCTTCTCCTCCTCACTCCACTAGCCTCTATCTCTAAAGTCTTTCCAGATCTGTATGAGTGAATATATCCACTATCCACCATCTACACTTAACACCTCCCAGAATCTCCACTCCTCAACCTCAACAGGCTGAATAAATCCCATCTTCAAAGAAGTGAATATATCCATCCACAATGTGCGTACGTCACCCTTATGAATCTACTAATACCCATCACTCTTTCCCCTGCAGCCACCCCCCCCAAGCCCCTCATACAGAATCTATGTAAACACCAACCCCCCCCTCTAGCTTTCTCTCTACAAACAAACAAACAAACAAACAAAAAAACAAACAATCTCTTTACAAAATATTCAAAGATGATGAGGTCACCCTTTCACTCAGCATCCATTCTCAAATCCTAAATACATTTTCCAATATATATCTACACATAGAGTTAGTTACACATACCGGCATCTCTCCCATTTTCCACACAAGAAAACACTAATCTTACAAAAACCTTAGCCTAGACAGGAAGGAGAATTGACATATATGATGAGAAGAATAATCGTAACAATGAAATGATGTGATGTGATGACCGAAGTATTTGCGACGATGAAAATAATAATACCAGCAAGAACAAAATCAACATTCAAAACCCAACACGCCCTCCTAGTCTATTGCCTCCTATCTTCCAGCCTCTCGCCTCTCACCTGCATCTCCCCTCTCCTAATTATCCTACAAATCTTCTACACACATCTACATTTCCAGAAACAATAACCCTCCCTCCTCCTCCCCCTTTAAATCAACACAATCTTTTTTTTTTTTCTTGATTTTTTTATTATTACCGAAACTACCAGTTTTCCCAATCCGACCAAACTAGCAACGACAAATCCCCATCCTATTCGAACCCAGGCGCCCATCAATTCTCAAATACGAACTAAACATTAAACGCCAAAAGCCAAACACCAAACAAAAAGAACCACAACTTCCTGGATCTGCGGGTGTGAAGATAAATACATGATATATATATATATATATATAAACAAGAAAAGAAAAGCAAAGAAACAAAATGAGATAGTCATTCATACATTGTAATATCACTATTTTACCATGTTGTATATATATATATATATATATATACATGTATATATACTCAGAGCTTCAAAAACCAATTCCAATCAATGGCCAATTTGTCATCAATAACCTCATCATCATCTCACTCCCGTTTCAGAAACACATTCATCCTCTCATCCCTCACACTCTCATCTCCACAGAAACACAAATGTATATATGTATATATATATATACATTACTCCAATCCCCCAATTTTTGATTTTTGATAACTCATATTCAATTCGCTATGACAATGATAATGGTAATGATATGTTCCTAATCGACGGTATTCGAAAACCCAATCCATTTCTCTTAATCTCCACCTGATGATGATCCATTCCACTTCCTCTCCACGATTCCTACATTCAATTTTCTTCCAGAACCTGAATTCTCCTACTCAATATCCCCATCTCCCTCTCCCTTCCACGCCCCATCCCTCACAAACAAACAATCCCCACATCAAAAATCCCCTCTTCCCCTCTCAACTCCTCCTCCACCTCCCTCCCCACCACCCCATCAACCCCCAAAATCATCAACGCCTCATTTTTGATCCCCTCTCCCTGCATCCCACTCTGCTTCCCACTTTGATCCAAAGCCGCTACACTCATAAACCTCACATTGATTCCCGCGCGACCCAGAATTCCCCCGACAACTCCTATTTTCCCCGGCTCATCATTGTTTCTCAACAAACACAACGTTCCCTCGGGTGAAAAACTCGTATTGAAGCGATCGAGTCGACTTATGAAAATTCCCCGATCACTTACATAACCACTGATAACCTGATTCCCATTCCCATTCCCGGCACCTGCACCTGCACCCCCATCTCCCCCCTCAACATTCAACGTCACCAAACTCGCATAAACCAGATACTTACTCTCACTAACACGCGTCTCACTAATCGCAATTCCCCTTTCCCTAGCCAACAAACTCGCATTCACAATATTAACATCTCTCCCTCCTCTCTCACTAATGCTCCCCACCAATCCCTTCACAAGCGCCGCAAAAAGCGGACGCGTATTCGTGATCCCCGCAAGTTCCCCTTCATAAACAACTTCGAATTTCTTTCCTCCCATGCCCTTTCCTCGATAATGCTGGGTATACAATCCCCCCATCTTCTCCATTAATTTAACAAATGGTTGGAGTTTTTTGTATTCTTCGGGAAGGATAAGCGGTGCATTGACTGCAGATGTCGGCAGCCCTCCCGAGAGAATCGCACGAACTTGTGTGCAAACATCCACGGAAACCGATTCTTGAGCTTCGATTGTTGAGGCGCCGAGATGAGGAGTCGCGACGACTTTAGAGTGTTGAGTGAGTTTTTGAGCGGGGGATGAGGGGATAGGGGGCTCGGATGTGAAAACGTCCAAGCCTGCTCCTGCGATGATACCAGCGTCGAGAGCATCGAGGAGAGCTTGTTCATTATAGACTCCTCCTCTTGCTACATTGAGTACCTTTGCAGTTTTCTTCATTTTGGCCAATTCTTCCTTCCCGATCAAATCCAACGTGCTAGCAATAAGCGGGGTATGAATTGTCAAAAAATCTACCACCGGTAATAAATCCCCCAATTCCTTCACAAGAAGCACTTCATTCGCCTCGGCAATCTGCGGACTGGCATACGGATCCAAAGCCCAAACCTTCATCCCCAACCCCACGGCCATCCTCGCAACTTTCAATCCCACCTTCCCCAGCCCCACAACCCCCAATATCTTCCCTCCAACTTCCGTCCCTACCAGGCTTCCCCTCTCCCATCCCCCACTCCTTAACGACCTATCCCCCGCTGGTACATTCCTCGCCACCGCCATCAAAAGCGCAATCGTATGCTCTGCGGCGGCCGCAATATTTCCACTCGGAGAATTGACCACGATAATCCCATGTTTCGTCGCTGCTTCTACATCAATATTATCTACGCCCACTCCCGCTCTTGCTACCACCTTGAGATTTTTCGCAGCCGCGAGAATTTCGGCTGTGACTTTTGTTTCTGAGCGAATGATGAGAGCAGAATAGTGAGGAATGATTTCGAGGAGATCCGTAGGAGAGAGATTTTTCGGTTGATGGATCTCGAATGTATTACCTAAGAGAGCAAGACCATCGACTGAAACCTTTTCTGGAATGAGAATCTTGGGACGATTTGAGGAGTCGGAAGTGGCATTGTCGAGACCTGGTAAGGCTGATGGGGCCATTGTGAAATCCAGTGTTCTTTTCGAGTTTGATTAAAGAACAATTTCAAAGCTTCTCGAAGAATGTGTGTATACTGTACTCTTTCTTTATCTCTCAGAAACCAGCAAGAAAGGTAATTGAGAAAGAGAATTTCGAAAGAAGCACAGGAGAAGCAAAGAGGGAGAAGTGAATAGATAAACAACAACAACAGCAACAATACGAGCCAACAAAAAGAGGAAAGGTTAGTCTTTCGTATGGTACTACCAACAAGTGAAGATCGACTCTGATTTGTCTGTTAAACTTTCTGAGATCTGATGAGATGAGATGTGATGGACACGGAACCCCCCACCCCGCAACTGAACCCCGCATTACACTAATGTATGATATGCGGAATGTCGATGAGAACCCAGCCATCCAAGGAACTTGTTCATTTGGATTCTAATCGTAATTGGTAAGAGTAAGATGTCACAAAAGTTAAAAGTGTCACAGAAGTCACATGAAATGGTGGAAGCTGTGCTTCTTCGCTTTCTGCGGTTGATCATGTATGATATGATAGCTTCAATTTGCTATGAAGCACTACGCAAGTATTGATGCACCCCCAAATCCTATAATCTACTTGGGTATCCCGCTTAAACCTTTACCAATTAGCTCTCTCCTTCAATTTCTCATTTTGAATAACCTCAATCCAGTAATTATCAGGATCAAGAACAAATGCCACGTGTTTCATACGGCCATCCGTCAATCTCTTCTTCCAATTAACTCCCATCTTCTCAAATCTCTCACATGCTGCATCTAAATTATCCACTGACACGCCTATCATGAAATTAGTCTAGCCCATGCGTGAAGGAGGAAGAATTGTGTAACTTACAGATGTGACCAAAACCTTGTGGCTCATCATTACCGTTGTGATATTTGAAGGTCTCATCATTCTCTGTACCATAGTTCCAGGTCAATTCCAACAATCCTTCACGATGGGATGTGCTTGATGATGTAGGAAGACCCTTTTCTCCCGGATAGCCAAGGAAATAAAGATTGAAGTTGGCACCTGGATTTTCAGCGGTGCGCATAAGTGACATTCCCATAATGTCTTGGTAGAATTTCAATGACTTTTCTTTATCCTTGACACGAATCATAGTGTGGTTCTGCAATTTTGTCAGTTACTCAAATATCGTTTTACAGAGGAAAGAAGAGATTACCATTCGATATGTCTCGGTATCTGTAGTTTTGATGTTCTCAGTCTGTTCGATAGGACTTTGTCCAACGATCTCAACCCAATAATTATCTGGATCCAATGCAAATGCGATATGCTTCATACGTCCATCGGATAACTTCTTTTGAAATTTATATCCAGCATCTTCAATTCGTTGACAAGCTGCTTGAAGATTGTCGACAGATATGCAAGTGTGCCCAAAACCTTTGTGGGGTTCAGTGTTTCCATTCGAGACTTTATAATCGGCATCATTCTCAGTTCCATAGTTGTGTGTCAATTCGATTAATCCTTCGCGATCGCTAAAGTGATTTCCGTGCGAGAGAGCTTTTGGGGAATCGTAACCCATGAAATAAAGGTCGAATTTAGCTTCAGGTTGTTCAATCTTGCGAATCATTTTCATGCCCAAGTGCTCGTAGAATTTGACTGGATATGCTGTTAGATACGGTAGCTGATTGAGTGCGTATTTTCCGAGGGACACCGGTGCTACAAACTTACCCGATTCCTTAGGATCTTTGACTCGAATCCTTTTGGCGGGTTAGCATCATCCAATAATAACAGATGCTTATGTGTGTTTTGAATCCGTACATCGAGTGATTGAACTTATAGGTATTGGTATCGGTAGCCATTGTTGCGTATGATCTACTTGCTGCAAAAGTGGTTGAGTATTAGCAAGCTGTATAAGGTGGGATTGATAGTGATAGTAGTGATTGAGACGATTGAAGCATCCTCGGTGTAGCCATGAAGAACGTACTTGAATCTACAATGCTTAGTCGTAAATAGTTTGGTTTGAAGAGTTTGTTCACGTTGCGAAAGGAGTACATAAGAATGCAATGCGAAGGCAATTGACGTTGTTATGAAGAGATCGAAGCAAATTTATATCGATGAGGGGTACCAAAATACTTCGACAACAATGATGTTCCCACCCCTCTCTTCGGCTAGGGAAGGTGATAATGACGTGGTGGGGGTTGTGAAAGGTCCAATATAATATTTCTAAGCAAATGATGTCTTGTCCGATGAAAAGCTCTACATTGAGCATATATCCGAGCTGCAGCATTTAGAGACGATTTCGGTACCGAGTACATGATTTTTTGATGTGGTTCTTCGAACTCTTGGAAAGGTCTAGTCCGTCTGCTTCGATGTATGGACTACAAGAGGACCCCTCGAATTCTTCGTACTCAAGTATGTATACCTACTGTATACCTACCGTCATTCAATCGTATGTAGAAGTCATCCCCCTTCCACTCTAATAAAAGAAAATATCCTCGAGCAAATAAATGGCTTCGCTAGTCTCTTTCGCTACAACACTAATCGCCTTTTCGGCAACATATATCAACAGAAAATAAAATACCAATGATATGCAGAGAAATAGTATCGAAGACGGTGACTCGGGCGTATGTCTTTCCATCCAATCTCCAAGAAGCGTCATGTTTGCCGATGTCGATGTCGATGATGCCGATGATGTCCGTGCTTGTCTTGCAGTAATCAGTAATGGTAGTTAATAATTACTGTCGAAATTGATACTGTCGAATTCGGTGAAAAAAGGAGAAGTATTATAGATTACAAGATATCAAAGATTCAAGTAGTACAATCATCTATTTTGTCAACTGTCCATATATCCAACACCTCAGGAGAACAATTGCACACCCTGGTAGAGAGAAGACTGGGTATTTATAGTCGAGGCAGAAATCACAAATTATCGGTTTGTGGGTGCTAGATCTGACGGACATTTCTAGTACCCCTTTTAGGAGGCCACTAGCATTTTATCAGTAAGTACGTACCACGAAGTAGGTATGCTTCACAGTAGTAGGTGCATACAAAACCCATGATTAATTCGATCTTCATGACATGTATTGGCATCTAAACTCGAGCGCAGCGAGCTATGGGGGTTTGGGGGCTTGCACCCATAGTCAAACCGTTTCATGAATGCCACGATATATAAAGTTTATAGACCACCACCTTATTGTGATGACGCTCCGCTGGCCCTCCAGGAGCCACTGCCGTGGAGGCAGGGTAGCTTCTTCATATTGCACAAGTTACATAATTTCTACGGTTCAATGAAACCAACAGAAACAGAAACAGAAACAGAATATGAACTCGAAGTTGTATCAATGAAATCTCTCCAATTCTTTCTGGTTACATCCTTCACAAGCCTTTACCGAGATCATCCTCGAACATTTTTCAAGCTACAGCTATAAACTACCTACCAAGATCTTCCCCGCCCATGCCGAGCCGTTCAACCTCTTATCATTATTATATCATCATCATCGTCGTCCTTTTCTTGCTCAATCAATTCCTCTCACTACATCTGGTTCATAGCATTGTATGTATTATTCCAAGTTGGTCCAATTGATACTTGTTCACATCTCCAAAAAAAACTACCAATCTGATATCTTTCCTAATAAATAAGATCTCATTCGATACGACAAACTATAACCAGAGCAAATCGAATAAGAACCATGACGTCCAACCCGCCCCAAAGTCAAACCATGCTCCTGAGCAAAAGAATATCCACCTTCCTACAGAACAACATATCGCCACATCTCCATACACTAATGCTGCTGACACCCACCGGCAAGCTCCTTAGCACCTCTTCCAGCGCTCCGGCCTCAGTACTGCGTCACCAAGGTACTCTCGCCCTCTCACTCTGGACACTCTACTCACCCTTTCCGGCGCAAACCGTCTCCGACGCGCTTCCTCCCAATGGCGAATCGTCCCATGCTCGCAATCCCACATCGCGAGAAACGAAAAACATATTGATACAAATGGAATTGGGCATCATGGTGATACGCTTGTTAGCCTGTGGATTATTATTTGTCGCGATCGGACCAGCGCCCGGAGTGTCAGGGACAACCACGCCGCAGATTCAACGAGAAGGGATGGTTTCGATATCGCAACCAGCGTCACCGGATGGAGGGCACGAGAGAGAAGTCATCAGGAGTGGAGAAGGAAGTGAGACGGCGAGTGTGAGGAGTGCGAGAGGAGGTGGAGTGGGTATTAGCGGCATGAGAAGACAAGCAGAGGAATTGGGAAAATGGTTAGAAGGTGCATTGGATGGCTTGATATTGAGTACAGCGGAACGATAAATCCAGCGCGATTGATGGGTGCGGGTGATGGGAGAAACCACTCAATTGAATTCGACCACTGTGCGACAATCTATTACTATCGCGTCGCAGAACGACTGGGGAGAAAGCCTTGGGGTGATCAATCGACATTGATGTTATACGACGGAGCAAAAATTAAACATCAAACAATAATTGGGTTGGGTATAATGGAACGAATGGATACTTTGCATAAAATGGGAATTAAGGAATCAGCAGCACTTGGATTGTACGGATTATTCATCAGAGGAAATGGTGCAAGGGGATTGGAGTTATGATACCACAACATTCGATTCTGGTATACTGTTTTCTTTTTTCTCCCTCTCTTTTCAATATATACTGATTGTCAGTCAAGCACATAATTAATCTTGTATCATATTGAATAGTGTTTTGTTGCTGATGCGATTTTTGATCCTGGAGGTATATGGTTTTGCTACATCGTGGCGTACCAAAATTGACAATATGTCTTTCTTATATGCACAAAAATTCAACGAGATGTTATTTTGAAATCGATTATACTGTCCATTATAGCCTTTCAGTACTTTCAAATCTCTAATCCCGCTTCGAACAATCCCAAAATCATGAGTTTGATTACGGGTATAGACACTGATTTACAGTTTCCTTTTCGGTATTCTTTGAAAAATGTACTTCCCTCGTTCGGTGGGCGTGGTGGAATCTCTTTCTTCTCTTTTGTTCATTCCCTCGTGTGTATGTATGTATGTATGTATATACTTTCCATGTTTTTTTCTTCTTATATCGTGTCATACCAATACACGCAAAAATCAAAATCAAAATCAAACCAAAATAACCAAAATATATATCTTTGTCCCCCTCCTTCCGGTTCCACCCCTCATATCCCCGCCCGTTGGAAATGCGTCTTTGTTACTGCGTGCGTGCGTGCGTGCGTGTGTGCTAGTGCCACAAGTATTGGTTGGTTGGTTGGTATGCTAGACTTGGATGGATGGATGGGGATTCTTGGTATGAACAAAGAAAGGAACGAAGGCAGTGAGGAAGAAAGAGAGAAACTGGAATTTTTTCTTTCTTTTGAAGGGGTGAAGGTGGTGGGGGGAATGGATGGATGGACTTTCGAGTTTGTGCATGTTGACTGAATTACTGACAGGCTTCTCAAGGCTCTCTCTCAATGTATGTATGTGGTACTTTGAGTTGAAGTATTCTTGAATTTGTTTGATATTTATTTCTCTATACATTTATATATATATCTATCTATCTATCTATGACGATTATCGCAAATAGGATAGTAGTATTTGTGGTATAATCTATCAAAATCCATCGATCGATTTCCAAAGAGACTGGAAACGAGAAATGCAAATTTGAGTTGAGAATTTAATTATTTATTATATCGTTTTTCTATACATATCATCTCAGATCATATATTACATAAAATGTCCTCCAACTCACATATACCAAATCCCAATCCCTTCATCACAAAATCCCCCGTATCATCTTCCTCCAAATCCCTGCCCCTCTCCCAAGGCATTCTCCTCGGCTCCTCATCCGACCCCCTCGCGCCCATCGAACTACGTCTCGTCTCTCTCCTTTCCTATCCCTGCACCGCGATCGTAAATCCGATTTCTCAATCGCCGTCTGCATATGCGCTTGTGCGTGCGAAGAATTCGAATTCGATGACTGGGCTTGGGGACTCGTCTGCAAGAATGGGGATGAAGAATATCGGGATTGGGGCAGACACGCCACAAATCAGTCTCCCGGGTCTAATCGACAAATCCGCCGGGGAGGATCTAGCAAGATGGAGAGAGAGTAATTGGAAAGAAGGATTGAATGCTGGGGGGTGTGGGGTCAGTGGGAGTTTTGAATTGGGTGGTGCTCAGGAGGGGAAGAATGGGGAAAATGGGAAGAGGAAGGGAGAAGATGAAAGACCGAAATATATTATTCATACGCATGCGCCGAATTTTGCGGATAAGGCGTACAGTACGCCGTTGGTGAAACAGTTGTTGGTTAATTGTTATCGGGGGGCGTTGGTAGAGGCGATGGGGATTGCGGAAAGGGAGGAGAAGCGAGAAAGACATAATGATATGACGGAGAGAGAAAGGGAGGGAAAAGCAGAAGAAGTAAAAGCAGCAGTAGAAGAAATGGAAGAAGGTGCGAAAAATATAAAAGAAAAAGCAATAGATGGGAATGCAATACTTCTAGAAAACACAAGAGAAGATGCGAGTATGAGAGATACGGATACGGACGCGAATGAGAATATTTCGGCAGAAAGGGAAATAATACCAGAGATTCCAAGGAAGATCGGATTGAGAAGTGTCGGCACAGTTAATGTGGCAGGGAGTATGAGTTGTCCAGCAAGTTTGGCGAGTCCGAGGGATGCAAATTTAGATACTTCTGGTATTTCGCCTATTTCATCTCCGTCGATTTTACCAAGTAAATCTATTTCGCCTATACTCCTGTCCTCACCTACATCCGCCCCCTCAGTTTCCCACGATCCTTCGAAAGAACATATCCCACAAACATCTCCAAGACCAACAGGTATAACCATTGCCTTCCCCGCTATTTCTACAGGTCATAAATCCTTTCCCCATCGTCTTGCTGCTCGCATTGCTGTAGGTACTGTGAGAGATTTTTTACGCCATCCTATTTTTGGCGCTGTATGACGGAAGAGGATTCGGAAGGTTGTTTTTTGTGTGTGGCCTGTTGATAGTCCGAATAGAAAGGCGCTGCAAGTAGCTTTTGGACTTAATTTTCCACCCCCAATACCGCAGAGTGCGCCGTTGAGTCCAGTGAGTAATCAACTTTCTACACCACCGTTTTCCCCGAGTGTGAGGGCGAGGAGGGGGTTTGATTTTAAGTTGGGGTTGGCGCTGAGGGATTTTGAAGGGGAGACGAGTCTGGGGGATGTGCCGAAGATTGTGGTTACTCCGCCAGTTACGTCGATGGTGGGGCTGGGTTTGGCTTCTGGGGAGAGGAAGAGGGAGAGGAATTCGTCTGGTTTGGGGAGTTCAGAAGGGAAGAGATTGAGTAGGGGTGATGAATATTTGGGAGATGAGGGGAGTGAGAGTGTGGAGGATATGGATATGAATATAGAGAAAGAGGTGGAGGTGGATATAGAGACCGAGGTGGGTGATGCTGCTGGTATGAATTTGACAGGGGGAGGTGGGCAAAGAATTGATAAAGCACAAAAAGAAGAGAAGCTTGTAGAGAAAGAAAAAATAAGAAAAGCAGAGATAGGGAGAGGGTATAGACAGGCAGACAGTAGTGGAAGAGATAGGAGAGGGAGAAAAGAAACCTACAGACAGAGAAAAAGGCAACAAGGGTTGAGATTGGCCGCTGCAATGAGACTGAAAAGAATGAGAGAGAAGGGGAGGAAATAGAGGAGTTGGAAAGATATTTGAATGTGTTTGAGAAATTGAGGAATGGAAAGAGGGATACGAGGACACCCGAGAGAATGCCAGGAACTGTTGAGACGAAGACAGAGAGAAGTGTAGATGGAGAGATAGGAAAAGAAGAAGTGAATCCAACGAAAGTGGCCGATGAACGTGTTCGGAGACTAGAAGCTGGAGACGGCACCGCCTCACCCAAGAGCATATCAAGCATTGGAGAAAGACGAGCGGAGCAAAGTAAGTTGAAGGACAAGGAAAGACAGGAAAACAAGAAAGCTGTTAAATGTGTCCGTCGATACGGAAGCATCAAAGCGCGAAATAAACAAGTGAGGGGTTATACGGAGCGGAAAGAAGTAGGGAATACTAAAGCGGGCACAAAGAGAGGGAGGCCAAATAAAATGGATGGAAGTGGGACAGGAGGTAGCGATACTGAACGACGTGGAGGAAGAAAAAAGAGAAAGCAGAGCAGGTCGCGCTGGGAGACTTGTTGGAGAGTCTCGGTGGTTACTTCAGAGGGGTGGAATAAAAGAATGAGATTGTATCACGTGACTACATGAACTGAATTGCAGTAACAAGGTTGTGACTTGAAGAGTGATAAATTTACTCTCACTCAATTAGCAGAGCTCACCATACGATGGCAATAAGAGTGCGCAGTTCTAACTGTATTGATGATCAAGTTAAAATAATAGAGGCTCAGATCTGTCTTGGAGAATTTATTACTATCACGTGCTAGATTAGCTAGGTTACCATATTAGGGAGGAGGGCTCTAGTAGAACGGAAAGTTAAAACATCGAAAAGACCCTCTGGTCGATGTTCAATATCAAGTCGGATAATCGATACCAACATTCTATATTCTTTTGACCAGGAACGAATTTCGTTACGAACCGTGGAATTTGAGAACTTCTAATGTATAAGACATCCCCGCGGAAGTATGCATAAGATCCATTCCACACTCCCCGTTTTCTACTGAGCAATTTCTAGAAAAACAAAGTTCCAGAGATGGAAAGCCAGCGCATAAGTGTAAGCCGCATAATACCACTTAATAAACGCCACAGAGACTGGGATCCTTACCTGCTGACTGATCCTTAAACATTGCATTACCCCTCATCTTCGGACACAAAACTTTCAATCGAAAAGTGTGCTTTAGCTGAGAAAACGAGCTTGACATAACCATGGACTCGAGACGAGAGGAATATTCCAAAGATGACAAGATCACTGGCAATTTAGAAAATGGTTTATTGTGCGAGACTTGTGCGCAGAGTCTTAAATTAGATGATGCAAGGGCTGGGGGTGTTCGTACGATATCCCCAAAGAATGGCAAAGCTGTATTTTCTTTTCCCACCAGGTATTATGTCAATTGTGTTGAGAATGGTACCCAGAGCGAGCCTCGTCTTGTCACTTTGCCACTTTTACCAGAGCTGTCAGACGAATGTAGATTCTGCTGCAAGGTCAAAGCCGAGTTCGACAAAGCTTACGGTCCATTTGATTCATGGCAATCACCAATGCAGCAGGCTGGCTTCCAGGTGCAATATAAATGGGCACAAAAAAAAGATTTGTTCGACCATGACGGGGATAGCTATGATAGCTTAGATAAACTCGAGCTCACTCTTCATCATCCTTCTCATAAAGATAAGATAGTTCAGTTCTATGTTGCGGCATCATCATTAGGTGAGTTATGGCACCAGTTCATAGATTTGTGCTTACTATAATGGCAGATCCATGCCGAGAATGGCTAGACATTACAAAGATACCACTGGAAGAAGAAAGCGAATTTACGGAAAGGAAAGCCATTGTTGTCCAGGATTGGGTAAATAAATGCGCTCTTAACTCTGAATGTTCTAGAATTTCTGAGTTTTTTCACTCATTCTTCGTTCCCTCTCGGTTATTAGATATCGGAAGTAGGGATAGTAATGATAACTTCATCAAATTGATCGATACCGAAACATCAGATCTATCATATGACGCTCCTTTCCTCAGATACATCTGCCTGAGTTACTGCTGGGGTAAAGATGGAAAGCTTCTTAGAACGACCACAGAAAACATGAAACAATACAAAGAGCGGATATCCATTGATTCTAGTATGCCACTGGTTTTTCGCGATGCGATTTCGGTGACTAGGAATCTTGGAGTTCGCTACCTTTGGATTGACGCCCTCTGCATTATTCAAGACGGCGACCATGGCCAAGACTGGGCTGAACAATCAACAATGATGGGAGACGTCTTTGCTCACGCATGGATGACTATCGCAGCTGCTGTACCATCTTCTTGTCATGAATCTCTGTTCCACCCACGGTATAATAATTCCATCGAAGTAGGATTTAAATCATCCATAAATCCAAAGATTTCCGGTGATCTCACAATAATCCTCACTCCCTGTGGAAGCAGCTTATTAAACAACGACATGCAAAATTCTAGATGGAATAGCCGAGGTTGGGTATGGCAAGAGCAAAGGCTGTCTCAACGGCTACTTGTCTTTGGTAAATATATGTTGCGACTTAGGTGTCACAGTAGAGACTTTACGGAAGATGACGAAAATCACATGTATTGGCTTCCTACTGAATCAGCATTTTTCACCAATGACCTTAAACATTGGAGTGTAATAGCTCTAGAATACTCTAAGCGACAATTGACCAACCCTGGCGACAGACTAGCAGCAATCTCAGGATTTGTCAAATTGTTGACTAAAAGAAACAAACATACAGGAAAGCAAGTGAAATATTTGGCTGGTGTCTGGCTTTCTCCTGATATTCCTCTTGGAAGACAACTACTCACGATTGAGTCATCTCTATCTCTGTCGTATTATGAGCTTCTGGAAAAACATGCGAATCCACATAGATACCTCGCTCCGTCTTGGAGCTGGGTATCTCTTAACGCAAGCAATTATCTTAGGCCAAGAATTAGTGATAAAATTTCTTTTAAACTAGCGGATTACAATATTGAGCCCCTGTCAAGGACTTCGGATGCTACAGTCGCTATCAAGCCAGGATCATCCATAAGTCTTTCCGGAAGACTTCGAAATCATCCCTGGACTTCCGTTGAACGCGACTATGCCCCAAAATTAGAGCTATCTGAGATAAATGGCCATAAACGATGCTCAGTTACATACTTTAACCGCGTGGCGGATGATCAGAACGAACGGGCACCTGGAGCACGTTTGAACAGCTCAACTCGATATTTCATAGATTGGATTGCCTCATCTGAAGATTTTGGAGGCAAGATTATCGACAGCAAGCTCAAACTCTTTTTATTATATGAAGATAATAAGAATTCCGAGTGTTCGGCGCAAGGTCTTATCTTGTTTCCAGTCGAAGGAAATGGCTCGGAAAGTCTTGTATACCGTAGAGTCGGGTGCTTCATAACTTATGGTCCTTGGAATTCGTCTGATTGGGGGAAGTATTTTGAAGTTACGATCATTTAGTTCAATAGTTGTGCTTCAAGAGATCTGTTGATTGAATTTCTATACTTTTCATATATTTGAACTAGGACACACATTTGTTTTTTTGTACTTGAGTATCATCTTCAACTAGTTTGCAAATTTCATATTACGTCTTTAGTGGCTTTTTTTTAGTCGGATACTTCCTTCACAGAGAACTGATAAATCGTGTCTGTACAGACGAAGTGACTTTTACATGTTTCAAAGGATGCTGATAAAACCATTGTGTCGAGGTCTTCGCGGGAAAAATTGAGTGTGGCATAAGAAGGTAAGCCATATGATTATTTTTAGGCTTATGATAATGAATAATAGTACAAGAGTAATTTTATGATATGAATTGGGACAATCATGGGGCTTTGAAAGGAGGGGTTTCAATAGGTTTCACCTTTCACCTTCGTGCCTGCACTCCCATTCCCACTGCTAGGCACAACGGCTCCAAAAAAAAAAGCGAGCGCCAGTACGTATACAATACATCTGACAGCGCTCGTCGAAGTTGGAAGTTTATTCAAAGATTTTACTGAACCTTTTAAATTGGACCTGCTTACATGTATGAAGATAACTAGACGAATTCGACGTTCCAATGTCGGTGTTGAAACGAGACGACGGGGAAGCCGAGATGATGACTGGCGCAACATCTTACTCGAAAGCATCTCTATCCACACGTAGTTACTTGAAAGCATATATACCTGAGGTTTCACTCCTCGATCCATTTAGATTATAGAATGGTTTGCAAACCCTTCCCTCCGCTTATGGAAAGCACCACATTTCACACGTGACTCTTCTTCTTATCCCTCCACTCCGTCGTCTAAATAAATTCCATCCCATATATTTCAACTAATTACCAAGAACTAATAGAGTCAGCTCAACTAGCATAGATATCATTTCTTTTTCCAAAATTCGTTTATCTTCGGTGACACTAACATTTTCAATTAAGCGAGAGAGGATTATTGGCGTTCGATAGAAGGCACGGTCTGATGGTTTGGTTTGCTTTTGCACTATTGTCTTAACTTTAGGGCATTTAGAAGAATGAACGGGGTGGGAAGTATCGTCTTAGTTGTGTAAGTGGGAATTTCGGTGCCTTTTTTGTAGTTCGTGGGCTCTCATCACGGGGCTGGCAGGCAAGGACAATACAGAGATCAATGGTACGGTTATAACAGTAGGTACAGGATGTTGACTAAGACGTAGTTCAAAGAGCTACATTACAGGATCTTCCAAGTTGAAGATATTCAGAGCTTTCGCATGCGAACTATCCCAGTGGGCCTGGCTCACAAGTATATGTTTCCACCCCGTGACAGCTCTGGGGTCTTATTGGGGTTCAAAATTATTATAATAAATAAGAAAAAATAAATCCTATAGATTCTTAGTTATCATAGTCACGCTATATAGGGCTTTATATAATATAAGGCATTAAATCTACGGATTTACTCCAAGCGGATCAAAGCCTCTATACAATTATACAATATAAAATATTCATTATTTAAAAATAAAAATAAAAAGTCTTATAAAATAGAATGATAATTGATTCATTACTATCATACACTCTCATGACAGTCTGAAAATTAAATCATAAACAGATTCACTTATTAATTATTACAAAAATCATTTATATTGATAATGAAATTAAATTAATAGAATTATAGAATGAAATATCTAAATGTAATGTCTAAGTGCTTTTGATAAGGTACAGAGAAAATAAGTTTTAAAAGCGGGTTAAGAAATCGAGTGTGTTTTACAGCCCTTGTAGAATTGTCTTGATAGATGAGGGTCAACGCTAAAGCTAGCTCTAAAGCATGCTCCTATCTTTTAAAGAATGTACGTCATCGCTGTAACAGTCCCTATAGTAGCTACAAGAAGCCAGCGAGCCTCAAAACCCAAGTTTCCAGCTGCACCACTTTGAATGGCAGCTAAGACGAATTTTGGCTCATATGCAACCGGCGTGGTGGAGTTGATTGTGCCATCCCAGCAGTACTTTGTGAAGCAGCTCTTGCATACCTCCGGAGTTGTAGTATTGGTTCGGTCCCAGCTTCGGGACATGATGGCGCATCCAACGCAAGTGGGCCATTCTGAATCAACGGTAGCATTTCCCATGGTGGCTACGTCGTAACCATTTTGAATAATCGCGTTGCGCACTTCGAGCTCGTAGGACATGGTGAAAGTAGAGACATTCGAGTGATACACGTAGGGAGAATTTGGAAGATACACTACTATGGGTGCCGTGCTGTTAGAGGACAAATTGCGTGCATCACAGCCAAACATAGTTGGCCGAGAGTTCAAACCAAGATTGACGATTGTGTTGATATCAGGGATTGAGGGGAAAGTGGTGCCATTATCCTGTGCTAGAGAACGCTCGTATGTTGCAACTATTGCCGTGCCATTTGGCCAGTTCATTCCCCTTGGGGAGAGAGTGTCCGCGGAAGAGTCGACGGCAAAGATGACGTCCACTCCACGCACTGCCTGTATCAGGGGCGTGAAAGGAATGTTTTGTAGATCTTCACCACCATCAACAAGGGTCAGGCGTTTGGAATTTGCACTAGGGTTTGTCGAAGATTTCCAGCCGTAGAAAGGATCTGGAAGGCGGAAGCGTTAGAGAAATAGATTCATGATATCTTGGATTGACTTACTCGGGGTCCAGTCAGCGATATCGTTTTCGTCATCTCCAACCTCATTCAGCATATCAGTGATGAAACCTTTCAGCATATCAGGTACCATGTTTGTATCCTTGATTTGGAGAACAAATTGGTTGAATAGTGAACTTGATGTCCCAAATACGAAGCTTAACTGATCATAACCAGTCACGCATTTTTTATCCGCTGCAATCTTTCCCCCATTGAAGTCAGACCCAACATATTTCAACGGCGCAAATCCAATATCATCGAAGGAGCCCATTTCCCATGGATTGAACTCATAGTTTGTAGTATCCTTAGACGAGAAAACTGTTTGGCCATCTTTTCGTCCGTCGGCGACCAGAATCGGCATTGGTATAGTCCCGCTCGCAAATTTCGTACTGGTTTGAATTGAAGAGAACGTATGTGCTTATTTCATATTAGCTTAAATTCTGACGGAACGCTGTCATCAATTTTTGACTTACAGTTATCGATGTTTGTAGTGTTGAGAAGTTGATAAGCAATTGCTCGACCCCAGAGGTCGGTCATTGAAGTATTGAATCCAGCATTTGCTTTAGCCTGAACTTGATTTAGGAGCGCCTCAAAATATGCTTCAGCATTGGATGTCCCAGTGTCACCAAGGTCGGGGCCTGTCCAAATGGGATATTGGAACTGCCAAAGCGGATTGGCAAGCTTGTTGCTGAGAATCTCCTCAACAGTAGGAAACTCGTTCCCGTAAAGAGAAGAAAGAAGCCACCCGCCACCAGAGAGACCAGCTAGATATGTCGTAGATTGCAAAAGCCCCCCAAGATGGCCACTGGCAGTTGAGCCCAAGGTTCGGTTATCGAATGCGGCGATCGCCCCGGCGCCATTCATCAGGGCACGATACCCACCACCAGACACTGCAATGGCAATATTTGGTAACTGAGAGGTGTTTTTCATATTATCAATGTAGGAGTTGGAATTAAAACCGGTAATATTGAGACGACCCAAAAATTCGCGTAGCGCAGGTACCGTGTTCGCACGTCGCTTCTTCAGCCATGATACTTCTTGTGAAGATGGGGAAAGAGAGTCGCGTAGAACAGGTCTGTCGCTGGATGGGCAGTCGCTCGTTGTTGGTGCATATCCGCTGAAAGTACCTCTTTCTCTTACAGTTGAGATGATCGAATCTGTGGCTAGTTGTGAAGTCAGTTCTGTCTTTGCGGCGTATTCAAAGATTAAGGTATATACCATTTGTCTCTGCAAGTACCGTGGGAATAGAAACCAAACACAGGAATAAAACCTCAAGCTTCATCTTGTTGTATTTTGATGATAATCACACATTTGCCCAGGAGACCATCGGTTTATAGAGTATCTGGCTTATGATCCAATTAAAGATAAGTGGATGTAATAGGCATACTTTGACTTGGCATTAGTATTAAGACAATATGCCTTGCCCAGGAATCTAAGCCTTCCTTTCGATTTGTTACGAGATTGAAAATATATGGATATCAATGTTGCTAGTGCACAGTGGCTGTGTGGCTAGGAGCTGCAGGTGGATATGACAATTGGATTACCTTAATTAAACTTTTATCTGGTTCCAAACACGTTCTATGACTAAACATGGTTGATTTGACTAAACTTGTTAGATGAGTTGTCAAATCTTTTCACCAAAAGTCGCTTGGTTTTCTTTCCTCTGAGGCATCACTTGCTTTAAAAGATTATACAAGCTGTATTGCTACTGAAACCCAGGCCATGAAACCTTCAATCATGAGATACAGTACTAGTCAACTGCTCTCAGCCGAAATCCATCTTCATATTAAAAAATGAATATCTCGCTTTACTTTTAAAATTAAAGTTCTCAACAATAAATGATTTATATGTGTTAAAACTTTATATTTATAAATTTTATATAATAATAATTAAGACTTCCAATACTTTACTATTCTTAGAAATTCGTAATGTCAAAGGTTATATAATCGAATTAAAATATTGAAAAAGTCACTTGATTTTCGCTCATATTATTGATAAATCTAATTATTTTGAAAACACTTTAACTTTCCAATTATATAATTTAATAAATAAGAATCTGAAAAAATAATTGATTTTATTTTTGTTAAATTCACATCGAAAATGAATTAATTGATAAAAAAAAGGTTCCATTGTAATGATAATGATACGAAAATTTATAAATCGAAATAATAAGTTTTGGTGTTAAGGGGTGTTTCGGCTGGTAGAGATTAGCGCTGGCTGTGTGTGTACAGCTTACGGCGTCGCTCTGTCCGAATTGGTACGGCGAGACCGTGAGCGATAAGCCTCGTTTCGGATGCGATGAAGATGGAATCCTAGTTAGGTAGCATGGTAGGTGGAATAGAGTAGATGAAATCGGCTTGCCCACCAGTGATCTTGCATACTTACAACAAAATGCTGGGATGCGTTTGAAAAGTCCCAGGAACTCAAGAAAGAGGGAACGGGAGCGGGAACGGGAACGAGAACGAGAACGAGAACGAGAACGAGAACGAGAAATTTGGTAAACCCTTACATCAACTCCACACCAGTAATGATGCTGTGTTAAAATGAAAATGTTACCAATTGCCCCCATGATAGTCTCAAGTTCTCCATGCTAGGTTTTGTTCTCGCTAGTAAGTCTTTTTTATAAAAACGTCTGAAATGGCAAGGCGACGCGAAGGCTCTAATAGGCCTCGGTAATTTTGCTTACATAATACAGCACAAATGCATGCCTACGTGGGCTAATTTGAGTGGAGCCTTCGCGTCCCCTTGCCGTTTCAGATGTTCCCCTTCTTTAACATATTCAAAGCTCATGTCTATATATTCGCCGTTGACTCTCTGATTCTAGCACTACAGCAAACAAGACAGAAATACATCCATTTTCCGCCTCCTGCACTTTAATTCTTATCAAAAAAAATCATCGAAAGTTTTTCCTCACTCTTTTGAAAAATGAAATTCCAATCAGTATCGGCCTTTGTTGGTCTCCTTAGTATTGCCGCCGCCGCAACGACAACGACATCTTCCGTGTCCTCGTCATCCACCAGTTTGTCCACGGCTGTTTCTCAGCTTCCTACATGCGCTCAGGAATGTCTGCCTACTGTAGGAACCGAGATCGGCTGCTCAGTGGGAGATTTTGAATGCATGTGCTCCAGTAGCGGGAGCTTGCTTACCCACATGGGAACATGCATTCTGAAGAAAAGTGACTGTTCGTCGGACGATATTTCTAGTATGTGGTTGATTCCTGCTAATTATCGAGTAAGCGGACTGACAAAATCACAGAGGCAAAAGACATTGCTACGCAGATCTGCAACATTATGAGCTCCAATCCAGACTCGTCTGCTGTTGCATCAGCTTCACAGTTGATCGTTTCAGAAGTTGCAAAGGCCACAGCAACTGCAAAATCAGCTGCAGCTAACGCAGGCCTGCCCATGGAGCACGGGCTCGCGATGGTAGGCGCTGCTGCTTTTGCAGCGCTAGTAATCTAGTTTATTAGACTGGATGTAGTGGCAAGAATGTCGCAGAAATTAAGCAAGCATGGAATGAGCAGTCGTTTTGGCTTATGTCAAAGGTACAATTCTCCCAAGAGCAAATGCCATGCTTTGCAGTACACGTTTATTCAGGAACACTGGGTGTTCCTTCTGTATTATTAGATTCAAAAGTTGTTATATCAGCGATTAGCAGCACATCATTTATCTCCAATTATGATTCCTGGGCCGTTTTTGTGTACTGGAGTGATTTCACCTTTCGCTGATCGAAAACGTATTGGAACTGCCGAACTTGGCGTACTCTAATGCATCATAATTTGGTGAGAGGGTTTCTTGATCTAATATTGAATGTGTCACTCTAAAGACCTACCGTCAACTTTCGACATTAAACCTACCTGCAACTCCGTCAAACTAGATAAGAAAAATGGAGAGCGTCTTAGATGAGAATTTCTTGCTGCGATCAACAATGTTTACTGCTTATCGAGCCTAGCATATTTAGTCTTACTCAAAGCACCAAATACTACAATATCAAATAGCACTTGTATTCAGCTGGTCAATACTCTGTAACATCACCTCCACGAATGATAACTTGATCAATTTGCTGTGGCATTATCTCAATCAGCTTATTGATCTCTCCAATACTCATATCGTCCCATTGCATCAGTATGAAGCGGCGCAATTGGTCTTGATTCTTGGCCTTTCAATTCTTGGCCCTTGATTTTAAGATGCGCCAAAAACTCTCACTTTGTGGCAGATTTTCCACTATTAACTAGCTAGAGTGAATGAATTTGCTAGATCCTATGCTTATTGCTATATTCATTATTAGGGTTAGGTATTGATTGAGTATCGTGAACTCTTTCATCATTCTCTTCAGAAACCTACCGGAAAATCTGACACTTTAATTGTGCCTCTGCACGCTGGAGGTCGAAGAATGGCTTGAAAATTGGCCTTAAGAGCTGCTTTAAGTACTGGTCTGCCTTGATGTGTCGAGATAAGAGTACAATTCTGCCCTTGAAGCTCTACCCGACCACTGCAGCAACTGTGGATGAGACTTTTTGAATATCGAAAGGCTTTTGTGTCTCGTAGAGTCAATTCCTATAGAATTGCCTTATAACCAGGTCTCTTCCTCAACGTCTATAAACCTTCTTCTTCTTCTTTTGATCAGATACAAAGTGACACACATTTGAGTAGAGTACATGTTGGTGGTTATTCAAGGCCCAGCTCATTTTATCGTGTAGATTGTGGCGAAACTCTTCCCCCTCTTCCATATTACTCTGAAGTAGAACTTCTTCTGCGCAGCCCAAAGGTACCCAATTCCCTCTCTCAAAGGCAGCTTCAAATGCATTGACAACGCAGTCGAAGTAGTAAAAATTGATAAGCTCTTGTGTTTCCATGGACCCCCGGCACCATTTCCCATTCATATCAGCCTCAGTCTCCAAGACCATCTTCAAAGAGATCTTATACTTTCGAATGCTCCCTGGCCTTGCTGTCCTCGATAGAGTTTCATTCTTTTCGCAGGTGAATTGTATTGTCTGACGCGGAATATCATCAAACTTCTCAATCTCTTCATGCAATAATTGGCTCACTAAAACGGAGGTTCTCGATGTCCTGACAGGTCGATACTCTCTCCGCTTCGTCTTACGCTTTGGCTCAGGCTGAGAAGGCGTAGGTACCATATTCTTTTGAAAAATTTGTACAAAGCTAGCAAGGATTAATAATTTAGACTCATCGTGAGCTAGCGTTGTGGAAAGGGAGTTGTTTGATTCGTTATTTCATATGTTATTCATCAAATGCCTTGTATTTCTATCGAATGTTTCTATTTTGAGGCGTTTACGGAGAAGCCGATTAACTCTAAAACAACCTTAAATTAATGATCCTTGCTAGCTTTGTACGAATTTTTCAAAAGAATTCAGTATAGGATGGGACGTATGACTTGCGAGTCTTTCCATCTTATCACATTGAATACTGATTAACTAGTTTGGAGTGGGGCATGAAAGATCGAACGGGCTGATTTATGTAGCCTACATGAGACTCTGTGGGTCTCTAGCAGGGATGGTCTCGGCAACTACAGCTTGGCACACACTTTAACTACGAAGTATACCCGATTTCTTATTCAGCTTTTAAAACGTAATTTTCTATATCTTAACAAAAAAGTTCAAATATTGTTTTTTGATAACTTTATTAATTTGATTTTCATTCAAACAGAAATAATTGGGACTGATAATGCTTCTAATTTTTATTATTTTTGATTGAAGATTTACCTCCTATATATAATATTCTTAGCGTTACAACGTAGATTACGGTTTTCTAATAGAATTATTTGAATTGGTTTATTTAAGCTAATATGAATTGAATAAGAAAATAAAAAAATAAAAAGATAACTATATAGAATGAGCTAAGAGCTGTTAAATGCTGTATTTTTTATTATTATACTTGTTACGGGACAAAACGTGACCGGCTCAATTAGGCACGTGACAGTGGACCCTTCGGGTCTACTGCGTGCCGAATGGAGCTCGCACACGTATAAATTGTATAATTTGCATAGTTATAGAAAAGCAATGAAAAGTCTTGGTGCCACAATATACTAGTTGATTCATTACTATTATTCATTCTAACAATACTAGCTTTAAAACTAAGGCTTTTATAAAAGATTGAAGTTTATATAGTATAAATGTTTCTAAAAGACTTATATAATTAGTTTTTTAGAGTTTATAATAGATATAATAGGGTTACCATTATTAAAACTATTTTAGTATTACAGTTTTAGTCGTATAATAATACAATTCTTGATTTAGTATAAAATTGACCCACTATTATTATTTGCTATTTAACAATTCGATAATATAATTCCTAATCTAATGTGAAAGTGTTACTATTAACACTCTTATATATCACCCAGGATATAAATTACTCACTCAGGAGAACCCCGAGCTCATTAAAAGCTAGAAGATCGGCGTGCAAGAAAAGTTAGATATCAGAGATCTTAATTCTAAAAATCGACAGGGTTCAACCTTCAATAAGCCTAAAATTTACCTTGATATACAATAAATTAGAATTCAAACAAACAGGAATTTATGACATTATCAAAAAAGTTAGTAATTGTATAAAAAAAACCAGGTATACCTCAAGTTAATAGGTGAATAACATTAGCTTGATATGTTTTAGAATATATTATTATCAAAATTTTCAATTATCATTTCATGACCTTCCCGGTCCACTCCCTACTACTGAGCACTGACGCCTACATTAATATAACGACTTTTGATTTTCAAGACATATTAATAAAATGAGAGTTTCATGATTATCTAATCCCAGTGAGAAGATTATGAGATTACTAAATCACGTTTTGAAACTCAATTGAGAAATCGAGTATATATACTCTAGGGATAAACACTATGAATAATTGATTATAATACTTCATTCAAGAATTCATGTGGAATAATGTTAAAAAATAATAACATGTAAGAAAGACGAAACACTGGCTGCACGTCCTTACCAATCAGGCTTTTATGACCAACTGATTTATCTACTTCCATATTGTTCTGCTCGTGTACTTTCAAAAGAGGAAGAGGGCCGGAGGTCATCATTCCAGCCACTTTAGAGCCAACGTTTCTCTCATCAACAAGTGACAGTACATAAACGCTGAAAATTCTCCCACGCCAGACATGAAAGGCCAGTTTCGCGGTCTTCGCGCAACCAGGAAAAGTCGAAAGAAGGTCATACTCAAGGTCTTCCTCCGATGGTTGATCACACTCGCCATCATCGGGGCAATCTATGCCGTGCTACTGGCATTTTCAGCTATGCACGTCATGACAAAAGCGACTAAGAAGCTTTTCAATACCCTCATCACTGCCCTGTTGATTATGTTAGGTCTGGCCATTGCCAGCAGTCTCGATGGAATGATTGGAGAGTTGAGGTGGTGGATCCTAAGCCAACGACACAGATCTAGGTCTAAAGTGTGTTAAATAACCCTCCGAAAAATAGGC
Organism: Botrytis pseudocinerea; assembly: GCA_019395245.1. Taxonomy (NCBI): domain Eukaryota; kingdom Fungi; phylum Ascomycota; class Leotiomycetes; order Helotiales; family Sclerotiniaceae; genus Botrytis; species Botrytis pseudocinerea. The sequence goes on from JAHXJK010000200.1 coordinate 127,318, forward strand.
TTAAAGTTATTAATTCATATTCAGGTAAACCTGATTTTAGAAGCAGACAGGTTGCAACGATTGGTCGTGCTGGCAGTAAATTCACGTCGCCACTCCATCCATGCTGCAGTATTGTGCTGGACACTCCTCAATATTGTGAGATGCCGCACATTTAGAATGAAGTATATATCGTTAACATCTAATAGGCTGCCCAAGTTGGCCTGGCTGCTATTGGGTTGTGCTACTCAGTAGACAGTTCTGAAATATATGCACTGGTAAGCCACGGCAACTTGTCCATTGCAGATGTGTCTAGCATCAAAACGAACAAAGTTTTATCCTTTGACTACCAATCAACTCTCGCCCAGCAGTTCACAGCAAATAAGTAGGTACCTCTCTAGCCTTGATTAAGTTAAATTTCGCTTAGAGCGGACCTGATTATTTGCAGTTATGGCTTAATATCTCTTGCGTTTGACGTTATACGAACGGATTCACTTCCAGAGCCCGGGACCATATTCCATCCCAGAGACCCGCTCACCTTCTGCGGAGCGGACTACTGCCAATACGTGTTTCATGACACATCTACAATTTCCGCTGACTCTGTTGTCAATCCAATTGCCGTCTACACATCGCGCACCATAAAGTCTTCGACCATTTGTAGCACCTGGGCTGTGACGAAGGGAGGGGACGGCACCGAAAACACCATTACTGTTGCGACTGAAACTGGCGATTTTGATGTCTATATTCCAGTTCAAGCTGGTCCCGGCCAGACGACATTCATGACCAATACCCTTTTAAACTGCGGTCCAGGCTGTAGCACCATTGCAGCGTTTGAGGCATCAGCCTTATCACCGTGGTTCTACCGTTGCAATATAACTGTCAGCCCTGTTGCAGGCGCCACGCTCCCTGAACATCAGGCCAGTGCAGATTTGCTGTCTCTGGCTTCTGCTGGCATTGCATTGCAAGGATACGCCACCTCTAACCTTGCCAACAACACTGCTTTCCAGTACCAAATGTATCCCGCTGAGTCTGTGTTCGGCTTCCCATGGAACGGTGACAAAGAATCCATGGCTTTGATGATGTCGCGTTTCTCGACTGGCGTTGTAGCCATGGCTGCTTTATATAATGATGGGATTATTGTCGAGGGTAACGCGCCCATGGCTGGATCGTCACTCAATGTGACGCACTGGAACTATGTGTATCTCATCTTTATTCTTACCGCCGGCCTACAGCTTGCCCTCTCACTTGGCATATCATTAGTAGCCCACCTGGTCGTGGTACCACCTGACAGTATCACTGCATCGATGCAGGTATTGCGACAAATGTCCGCTGAAGAGTCCGACGTCGGTAATAAACACAACTCGAAAGAGCCTGCGCAACATTCAATGTGGATATTTAAAGCCACTCCTGTATCAGAGGATGGCGTTTATGATCTTTATATGGAAGAAGCTTATTTTGAAATCAAACAACGCCCCGGGGAAACGGATAAGGAGCACTGAAGTCGTGCAACAATGCAAATTCTGAGCGCAAATTCTCAGCGACCAATGGATCATTTCAATAACCCATAACAAAAGACAACAATCACATTGCGGGTCAATGTGTATTTTCCACATGGGTGAAATGGGCTGCCAAGATGGCTGGGGCCTAGGTTAATAAGTGAAAAGAAGGCTGTCGGAGTGAGTAAACAACGCAAATATTTCAGAATCCTGTTAGGCATGTAAAATATTATTGAACTTTCCTTGATATTTTGATCAAATTATCATTGTCATCTAGCCATTTCGTATCTGGGTGATGATATGTATCCTGTATCGAGTCTTATACCCGATTTACTTGGTATGATCCTTAGTCTCAGCCTCAATTTCCTCCCTGGTGTTTTTGTGTTTAATCTCTCACATCATCAACTTGCGCCGAAGACGAAGTATAAAGCAAATGATAGGCTTGGGATTTGCTCTTTTATATAGGCCCCGCCTTTGGAAATTCTAAGTAAGTGCTTGTGCAGAAGACTATGGGCTTACTTCTACGAATCCAACAGAGGAATCTGATGTCTTTTTCATGGGCATTCAATTTCTCTTTTTAAGTCGCATTTGCATTGTTTTGGCTGTTTTATATTAGGCTCTTTCCACGAGAACATCTTGTAACAACCCAACCTCTGTCATTGCCCACCTTGCAGCCTCATCCCACTCGTCGCCACATCCATCGAAGCTTCTACACAAATCTTCTACAAGTCTCTTCCCTGTACGTTTTGCCCACCACATCTCATCTAACCTATCAAGAAGAACGCCCCAGTACATTAAAATCATAAGTGCCATCCGCTCTCTCTTTTCCAGCTCGCACATAAAATCCATTTTCAATCCAGCTGGCCACGACACTGGAATTCTTTTGCCTTCTGCATAGCATCTTTCGAGTTCTTTGATGGCTTGTTGGTAAGTCCCGTAAAGAGGATTAGTAACCCCAATAGCCGTCGTGTTGAGACTCTGAAGTATCTTGATTGGAAGTATTGTGACCTCGTTTCCACAAAGCTGAAACTTTTGCGGGGTCCTAAAAATATCTCTCAAGGGTCCGCTTTGAAGCCAGGAGAAGCTTGTATTAAGGACGGATTTGATACCATGAAGACAATCATACATGAGAAAAATGTTGAGTAATGCCGGTTTAGTTGCATTCTTGTCCCCCGCAGAAAGGGAGGGAGAGACGAGCGAGCATGCCATGATCATTATTGAAGTTAAGACGACGGCATCACAATTAGACTGCGTCACATCATTAAGAGCAGCACGAAGACTGGGAACTGCATTGTTCTGGTATGCTAGTGCCTCCCTAACATAGGAGGTTGCAGAAACTGTATCGCTAGTCTGGGTCGCTATGTGGAGAGACGTCAGAGCAAAGATGGAATCCATAAGATATTCGTGCTTAAGTGCCTCTTGTACAATATGGCCTCGAAACAGATCAGCGTGAGCATTTGTAAAGCTAGAGCATGTATAAGTAAACCAATAATACATTAGTTCAAGCTCTCTTTGCCGCGTTGATGGGCCGGAAGGTCTGTAGTTGAGCAGCGCCCCTTGGCGAATGGCAGGATAACCAGCACGGATAACTGCTGGTAAGCCACACGCAGGAAGAACCAAGGAAGACGCAGAGCCAGCGCTTATAAGACTTTGTGCATTGGAGTTGGAGTTTGGACCGGTAGAAGTTCCTCGTGCTTGAAGTAGCCGCGAGTACTGACAATCGATTTCGCGTGCAGTACAATTTGTACAGGTTGGTTCCCTCTCATCGCACTTGACACGGCGTTTCTTGCATTGATCGCATCCGTAGCGGGATTTAGTATGTGCACGTTTTGGTGCCATAATATGTTCAAATGATTGTTTTCATAGAAGACTTCATTCAAACCAATATTCTGTGGAACTTGCAATATAAGGATCTAGAAATAGAATCCGCCAATGAAAGACGTGTGGATACATTATTAGCATGTGGTGTTAGGTGGACATGCTGAGTCATGTCTCCTTGTCGACTCCGTGCCGCGGAAAGTGATCATACCGTCGAAAAGCGGCCGTGCATTTACCCACATACAATGCTTTAGCCAATAAAAACATCATGCTGTATAAAAATTACTGTAGTAAAACTCTGTTATACTACACACAGGATGCATATAAGGTTAAATGTTCGTATTCTGTCCTATAGCGTCTTTTTGGGACAAAAAGTGACAAAACCTAATTCTTTAGTATATATTACTTGGTCTTAATATAAATCACTAATCTCAATTACATAATCACACAATCGCAAAATCGAATAATCGTATAATCATAGAATTATGCTAGTGATTTTTTTTACAATTCTTAATATAAAAGTTTTTAGAGATTCTAAAAAAAATTATTAGCGTGATTGTGCGATTATACGATTGTGCGATTGTATAATTGAAATCAGTAATATGTATCTAAAACTAGCAGTCTATACTAAAAAGCTGCTTTTTGTCCCTTTTTGTCCCAAAAACACACTATATGTCTATCCCCTTAGAAGAAGGGGGATTGCTACTTTAAATATATGCTATCCTGCCCAAATCACTAACGTCCTTAACTGACATACTTTTCGCACATCTGTTTAGATCTCTTCCATTTTCTCAGGCACATTTTCCCTCTCCAGTACCATTGATATCATGGGCCCTATATTAATCTGTAATAAAATTGGTCTACCTGCTTTAATTTCCCTTATGCTAGATGATTTGCAATATCTGGATAGCCTAGATCTAGATCAAACATTCTGAAATCTGAATTTTGTGTCTATAGAAGCCTTGGAGACGATAGGGGATCTCTCCCAACTCTATTGACAAAGGCGAGCTCCATTAGTACAAGTACTATACTCGAACATGATCTCTGAAAAGTTACCAGTCCTTTTTCGTAGCTTCCAAGTATCCCGAGGACAGCAACGCTCCGAACTTAAAGGAGGTAATTCATCCCAATTTACACCGTCAGATCAAGGAAATGTAAATTCTGCCTTCTTGCAAAACTCCTCCAAAGAACTAAGCTTCCCCTTCGCTTTTCCGCTATCCTCTGACTTTTGCCCTGGTGGTTTACTATAAAAGCCATAATTCCTGTAAAACACAAACATCCCTTGCATATCATCCTTGACCAACGGTGGCATCCACTCCTTGAAGAGCTCATCAGAAACCTGCTGATACGCAACTCTTTTTCCTGTCACACTGGAAACAATCTCAGCAATCTCTTTCCACGTGTACCACCCCTCCATCGCCTCTAACACCTTTCCCTCGTATTGATCAGGGGACTCAAGAATAGGTGCAATCCATTTTCCCATCTCCGTCGCGTCAATAAGCGGCATCCGTGTATCGGGATTGCATAGTGACGCAAATACATATGACCCGTCATTCGCGGGTGATGGTCTTGGTGGCATCAGCTGGTTGGTGAAATTCTGCATAAAATACGCCGGGCAGTAGAAGGCAGACTTGATCGGCAAGCTGCGAATGTACTGCTCAATGTCGGCTTTGGTGTCGAAATGGTTAACGCTCAACTTCCCATCCGAAATGGCCATCACGGGCGGGAGCGTCTGCCAAATGATATACTGCGCTCCAGCGGCGATTGCTGCGGCGCAGAGAGCTTTGGCTTGCGCAGTTTCAACCTCGCGAGTATCTCCTGTAAGTGTAGTACTTGTCATGGCAAAGATGGTGTGCGCATTTTCAAGTGCAGCTTTCAAAGATAAAGGATCATTGAGATCCGCTGAAACTACCTGAGCGCCCTTGGTTGCAAGATCTTGAGCTTTCGGGCTGGTGGTTGAACGGCTGATAGCTCTGACAGAGTATTGAGACGAGAGTGATGGGTCAGAAAGAACGACGTTGGCAACCGAGCCGCCTTGTTGGCCTGTCGCACCAAAAATGACGAGAAGCTTTTTAGACATCTTCTTTTACCAAGTTCTTTCTGTGCTAGAAACGATGTAGAATGATAAATTAGAATTGATTAAAGTTGTTTGTGAACACAGAAAAAGCTAAGGTATTCCAACTTAGTATTATATCATTGAAATGAAGAGAAAGCCTTTCTTGCGATGCGTATTAATAGATAGTAAGGCGGGTTGATTGGATTACAAATAGAGAGGCAAACTCAATAAAGTTTCTCGGTGTTCGCGGTGTTAAGGTAGTCGCGATTTGGCGGTCAAAGTTATTTGTAACATCACGTTCAAAGATACCTTTCACTAATCTGCAGATTGCTGTGGAAATCAGGTCACTACCAACATTCACTAGGGCCGGACACGAATTTTCATAAACTCCATTCACTGCAGCCCCTGTTTTTTGCCGAAACCAGATAAAGTTTATTTTCTAGGCAAGGTTTACATCAAGACGTACCCATGCATAGCAAACCCTGAAACTGGCATGAGGTATCTGTTGAGCTGTCTGCCGTAGCCTATAATCTAGAAAGCCTTTTACCTCCTACAATTTATTGGACATGATCAAACCCATCGAACTACCATCCACAAGCTTAATCCACTTAAGGATGTAACTCTAACTACTCACAATGACTTATCAGTAGCTAGTATTTATTGGCCCATTTCAGATAGTTTAAAACACCCATCTGATATCCCTACAACCTAATTAACCGCGAATTATGACGTGTGAACTTCTATAGCCTCTCTTCGGAGACATTGAGTTTTTAGATATAAGCGAAGGACTATCTCGTAACCCGAATACCGAACACTCCACCCCTTTACAATAATGAACCGAGCGAAAAGTGGCCAACCCATCAATATGATATGGCAGGCCCACTATTAAGTCGTAAGATCTAAAACCTCAAGGGGAAACTTTCTCGATCCACTAGAGGCAAGAGAAGTGGGGTTTTTGTTCCACTAGCCACCCCGCACTCAAGACTAGCTCCATGATCCTCAACTCTTATCCCTATCATAGAACAGCCTTCGGAAATGATGACACTGTAGAGGGGATGATGACCTGATTGGTACAGCAGAGAATAGTACTTCTGACGATTACTATTGACCAATCTCGTGAAACGAGCTTTGCTAGAAGGAGAGGTTTTTAATTGTGTTGTTTTCGTAAAAACGACCTCGGATCGAATATTCATATTGATAAGATATTCAACACATTTCCGAAACCATTGGTAGGAATTTCTGATAGTCAAGGTAATATTAGCAAGTAAAAGAGGATATTTGCAAGCAACTTGTTGCAGGTAAACAGTTTCTGAAATTTTCGGCCGAAAAGGTCAATTCAAAGAATGGAGCACCAGTGGGGACGATGCACGGACTGATAGAACACTGAAAAAATGGATCTACCGGTTTGCAAGTTTTATTAGAAATTATGATAACTAATGATTTGTTAAAGATTGAACATTGAAAAAATAGATTTAGATATCAAACAATTGAAACATAAAATAATTGAGAACTTCGAAAATTGAGAAGTGTCCCGTCAGTTTATACAATCACTGTTAGAGTAACGAATTGAGTATAGAATTTCTGAAAAGTCAGGGCCAGACCTGTCCTTCAATTAAGCATTTGCTCCTCTTTCTGCTTTTTCATCAGCATAATAATTGCTGTCATCAATTGATCTACCTCCACAAATATAGGAATCCTTGTACATGAACTATCCAACATCAGACTACTTATAGTGGATACAACGCTAGTCAGGCTCAGAACCTTATACTTATAATCTAACTTAATCGATCGATTTATGATGCTTGATCCTTTCAATTCGTCAAACCCAAAGGCTCACTGAAGCATAAGGATGGTTCTAACAAACCTTTTTGTAAGTTGGACACGATAGTAGCCGTATTGAGAACTTTTTGTCTCCTGCTCTCAGTTGCGCAGTTAAGATTTTAAGTCCGGTGCCATATCTCACTAAACTAGGACGGAAAGGCTCAACGGCCACAAAATAATCCTTACATGTGTTCATATAAGAATGACCTTCTTATTCCTATGATAGCTTGTTTTCACACTTCTTCATCAACTTCTTCATCGAACTTCTCACTATAAAGCGATTCAAAAAATCAGTTCTGCAATCATGACTAAAGTACTCTTGACTGGAGGAAGTGGCTTCATTGGAGCCCATATTCTAAAGATTCTTCTCGCACGAGGGTTTGTAGCTACTATGACAGCTTTCCGTTCTCCCTTTCAAACAAATACTAATACAACCGTTTAGTTACAATGTTGTTCTAGCAGTTCGAAATGAGTCCAAGGGACAAGAGATTCTCAATGCTCATCCCAAGAGCAACGAGCTTTCCTATGTGGTCGTTGGTGACATCTCCAAACTTGGCGCATTCGACAATGCCTTGCAATCAGACCCACCTTTTGACGCCGTCATTCATTCCGCGAGTCCGTTTCACTTTCGCTCGACCGACCATAAGAAGGAATTGTTGGAACCTGCCGTCAATGGAACGGTCGGCATCTTAAAGGCTATAAAGCAGCACGCTCCGTCGGTCAAAAGGGTAGTAATCACTTCATCTATGGCGGCCGTAATGAACCCGTTCTCAGAACCTGCAAAATACACAGCAGAAGATTGGAATCCGGTTACCGAAGAGCAAGCTTTGAGCAGTCCAGGCCTTGCATATCTTGGAAGTAAAACATTCGCAGAGAGATCTGCATGGGAGTTCATCAAGAAGGAGTTACCTGGCGTCGGTTTGACCACTGTCAACCCTCCAGCGGTTCTTGGTCCTGTGCTTCACCATTTGAAATCCTTGGCGGATATCAACACTTCCAACGAAGCTATTGCAAATTTTATGCAAGGAAAATGGAAGAACGGGGCCCCTCCAACCTTTACTAAGCCATGGGTAGATGTGCGTGATGTTGCACTGGCTCATGTAAATGCTTTGGAAATACCTGAAGCTGCTGGAAAGAGATTCCTATTGAATGGGGGTTATGTCACTAATGCTGACTATGTTGCAATTGCTAAGACTATCCCTATTCTTAAGGATAAGCTGCCACAGACGGTGGAAAAAGAGGAGATTACAGACGCTGAAGTTGACACTACACCGGCGAAGGAGATTTTAGGTATCAAGTTTAAGAGTTTGAAGGAGAGTGTGACTGATACAATCACATCCTTACAGAGATTCATCGAGTAGATGTTTTCCTCTTCTAAGTCCATTACTTTACATCTCGGTCATCTCATCAGAGTCAATATATAAGTCTTAAACCTTTATAAATCGATCATTAAAATCCCCTGTGGCATGGCTTTCCATATTACTTGTAAATTTATCTATGTAGATCTCACGGTCTCTCACATCAATGTGTACTTTCCCAATAGCTCTGATCCCTATAAATTCCAATTTTGATTTTGCAATGGATGTCGTATAACCATGTGATTACTCATCACGCTTACCTTAGTTTAAGCGATCCACCAGTGAGTGCGAGATATCGCAAAAATGTACTTGGAGATATCTCTCGAGATACTAATTGATATATCTTACCAGTTCTTGTGACGACTTAGTGGAGATTGGACAATGATAATGTAGCTTTGAATATCATACAACTGAAGAATCGAACCATGAAAAATTTTCGAAAGTCAAAAAGTAGTCTATTAATTTATATATCTATCAATAATCCCTTATTATAAAAGGTATAAAGAGATCCCTTAAGAATCACTTATCTCTTTAACTTTCATATTCTAGTTTACTTGACCTATGTTAATATGCCCCAACTTTTAATCATAAAAATGGTCATAATTCATTGAACAAAGTTCTACAAGTGTATGTCAATAAATGAATTAGACGTCAAAAGTTTCTTTTTAATAATGCTTTAAATTTTATATTGTCGAGTGGAACTCAATGGGAGCTTTCTGCTTTTGTATCCTTTCAAAACTATCCTCAGCGAGCTAATTTCAGAAATGCGATATCTGAGGAAACGATCAGCTTTATCGCATTCCATACCAAACTTTGTATTGTTGCACTCTGCTGGGGAAAATCTCTAATAGAAGGATAATGTTTTGCAGATTTAATTCCAGGTCTCGTCAAAACATACTCGCTGTAAAGCTTTAGTGAAAAGATAGTACTTAAAATCATTTTGCGGAGGTGAATCATGGCGCTAGGCACGCCATATTTACTAGTTACACTAATCCTCCATTTTCCCCCACAATAGGATGTTCGAAAATCTTTCCTCTATACTTATTTATCTGCGTGGAATGCACATCATTGGAGCGAAGAGTTGATAGCTTCAGAGCTTCATCATGACCAAACCATTAAACAGATTCTAAAAGAAGTAAACAAAAAATGATAAATAGAATTTGATGGATATTTCTATGATGATATGCTCTAGAATAATGTATCTAGCAGTATACGCCTGCAATTTTTGAGTAGAGCGATTGAGATCTTCCCTGTGGTGGCAGAATCAGTGGTTGACGAGATGACCGCTTCGTCAGTGCAAGAAAATCTTCAATAATTTTACATTGCATTGAAAAAGCGTTTTTAAAGTATTGATTATTAGATTAAGATTATTTTTGTACATAACAAGAGAATTTTGTTCTTAAGGGACTTAATGGATTTCTTGAATTTGAAAGCTAATTCCAATTTTTAACCTAAGAATCACTAAGATATTCACTTGTTTTGAATTCGATTACTAATCAATAAATATGAATATATAGATTAAAGCTACATAGTATTTACTATTATATAGTAGATTCTGCATAGTGTAGTACAGTAGTAAAGCTTCTGGTTGAAGAATAAATTGGAAGTGATATAAGTGATTTACCCCTCACTCCTTCTTTCCTTTAAACTTTCGACTAATGTCTTCCACTCGCTCTATAGTTTGTATACTTGTTCCCTTTCTTCTCATAGCTTTTACATTTGCCCCCCTTCCGTTCACCTTCCCTACAATTCTAATATTCATTGAAATCTGAAATCTCTAAGACCTTTCAAAACCCCGATTTTCTTTTTTTCTATTAAAATTCAATAATAAACAAATCCCATTTAGAAAAGCAAATATTCGTCGATAACGAAATAGCTATTTCATCACTTGCGAAGATATATATCATAATCGTAATAAATACAATAGAAATTTGTATAGGGATTTATATTGAGTTTCTTTTCATTGAAAATATTGACTTTGCCACCACAGGGCTTGCGGAGTTTTTCTAATTTGAATTCTTCTCCGATATGGAATCGTTCTAAAATTTAATCGTGGAAGGTATGTCACGAGATATACTAGCAAGCTTGGTATCAGGATTAACTTATCTGGAGGACAAATTAGTTATTTAAAGTTTCCTCCGTGGAACAAAGAGTGTGATGTATTATTTTGTAATGAATCATAGAACCGTGTCCCTTTCGAAAACGATTCCCATAAAAACTTCAAAAATTCAGTTTAATCTCAACTTCAATCTTCCTCAAATTGACATATGTCTCATGCCATCGACTATAGATCCTAGAAATTACGCATCAAATAACGCAGAAAGATGAATCTTACATCTTCCTCTTAAGCAGCGAATTTGAATCATACTCCACCATCATTCATCAATTCTTCGGCCTCGCTTCCAACCACAATGTCTTCAACACAAAATTCCATGTATGAAGATGGAACCTTCTGCTATATTATTAAGCCAAAGCAAGTTTATATTCGATCCATCATTTTCACCTCCTTAATTGTCTTCAAAATGTACACTTTATTATCTCTTTTCTTTCATCGGTTCGAATCATTAAAGAGCCGTGAAGAAATTACTCGTCTGAAGATTGAAAGGTTGGATTGTCATTTGAAACAACTGAGAATTCACGAGCGGAGAGTTAGAAATAAGCACTGGGAGGACTGCTTTTAGGAAGATGCATCAGAGCAAGTGCAAGTACAAGATCTTGAACACAATGTTTGGGCCAGTTCCGATCTATCGTGAAGGGAATACCAATCTATTGGTAGACTCTTTGGTTCCTGAAATTCATTTTAATATGGAATATTAATTGTGTCACGATTACGGATGGCATGTATACTCTTATTATGTTGATATTGATATGAAAATCATTTTCTGAGATAATAATTGGTTAAAGCACATAATATCAATCAAAGTGTTAGACCTATTATACACCGTGGAGGTAATGCCAACAGATTCGTTAATTATATCAAGTGCATATTATGACCAGAGGATTACTTATCAAAAAATTCAAAATTGACTCAAAATAATCACAAATGTTCTTTTTAAATCACGAAAGAGTGAAGACAATCTAACCATCAAGTTGTAACTATTGAATGGATAATATATGATGCAACCAGAGGGAGTCCCGTCCTTGAATATTATATGGACATCATATACTTCAAGGATATGTACATTCGTCTATCTGACTTCTTTTACATGATCCTTTCACTTTAAGAGAGATGACGAAGTGAAAGTATATAACAGCTCCAAGAAGTTAAATCGAGAATAGTGATGCGATAGCATGAGAGGGCTTTGAGAGAGATGAACGATAGAATTGGAAAGGAAACACAAAAGATATAGGATGAAACAAGATAGAGACCCTAGTTATGTGTTAGTTTCACCAAGATAAGAAATTGTCTAACAAAATTGGACTTGATTGTTTTGAACGATTTTGAACATTTCTTTGAATTTAATCATCCATTTTCACTCAGAAAGCTAGATCAAACATCCCAAACTAGCCTGTCTCTCCCTCAAAGTCTAAACTTCTCCTTAAACCTCAAAATTGAATCCGAAATCTCCTCAACATTAGTCTCCAAGGCAAAATGTCCCGCATCCAGATACTCCACCACCACATTATCACTATCCTTCTTGAACCCCTCCGCCCCAGCCGGAACAAAAATCTCATCATTCTTTCCCCAAACCGCCAGAATCGGTACATTTGTATCCCTAAAGAATTTCTGAAACTCTGGGTACAAATCAATATTTGTACGATAATCGTAGAAAAGATCGAGTTGGATATCCGTGTTTCCAGGACGGGAAACCAGAGCATAGTCCAAGGTATAAGACTCTGGTGCAATTTTGTGGAGATTGACTTCTGGGGTTCCGGTAACGTATTGCCATTTGGTAAAATCCAGTGAGATGACTCCTTTGAGAGATTCTCTGGAAGAAGCAAGTTCTTCTGGAGTTTTAGTTGCCCACATCTGCTCGAGGGGAGCCCAGAAACCACCGAGTCCTTCAGTATATGCGTTACCACTCTGGGAGATTATCGATTGGATAGCATCTGGTTGACGAATTGCAAGACGTAATCCAATTGGGCCGCCATAGTTGAAGAGGTAGATTGAGTATTTTTGAACTTTCAGTTCACGCAAGAAAGACTCGATGGAAGTGGTTAGAGCATCGAATGTGTACTTGTATTTGAGGCTTTCAGGAACTGTAGTAAACCCGAAACCAGGGATATCTGGAGCTAAGATGTGATATTTCTTAGATAGAAGAGGAATTAAATTGCGGAATTGATGAGACGAGCTGGGAAAGCCGTGGAGGAGAAGGAGTGTAGGAGCATCGGAGGGCCCGGATTCTCTATAAAATATGTCGACGCCATCGGCTTTGATAGTTTTCAGGAGTACAGCAGACATATTTGAGTATCGATGTGTGATTATATCAAGCAGTTGAAGATCGATTAGGTGGCTCATGTCTTAACATATATACACGTTCGTATTTGGAATTGTGGGGTACATTCCGTAACCCATGTTTGAATTATGTCAAAATGGAGAGAATACACTGGCCGAAGTTTGTAAATCTGAAAACGGCCGCGGACTTCTATTCTTTTGTCTTTGTCATTTGCTTACAGGACGCTGACGACTTCGTGATAAGCGCGTGTCTGATTGGTTGATTTCTCGAACAAGGGAAGGAACATCAAATTTCAAGCATCCTTGATCACACTTCTCCGGTGAACTCAGGTCTTTCTCGACTATCTATTCGTGCTCACATGGCATTAATCAATAAGAAGGATTAATGCTTGGAATATCGAAATATTGCACAAGATTTTATAAACCCGGAGATCAAAGAAAAATAGCTCAAACGCCGAATAGTTTTATTCGGCCTGAATTGGGAAATCCATAATTCGTGATTAAAGTTGATTGGGAATGAACTTTTGAACGTTCCCAATAAATCATTGGTCAAATTGTTTCCACAAGTAAGCAGCTAACGCTCTGTGACGGGGATCGTGATTCATGCAGAGGCAATGATACTCACTCTACACGGCAGCCCACCCTCCATGGGCAGAGTAAGACTATTCTTACTTATTCTCTCTTTCTGATCGACTAGCGAAAAGTTAAAATTGACAACCAATGTTGCAATTACTTGAGCAGCCACAGCTTCTGCCATTTTCTTTCCTAGACAAGTACGCGGTCCTCCATTGAATACTGGATACTCAAAAGCAGTCTTCGAAATCAAGATGCCATCTTCTAACCATCTCTCAGGTCTAAAATCATCAGCATCCTCACCCCAAATCAATGTTGACCTGTTCATCGCCCATGGACACCAAACAAGTACAGCGTGTTTAGGAAGAAAGGTTCCATCAGGTAATGTGGTCGCTTGCTCGCATTGTTTCAATTCAAATGGCACTGGAGGATAAAGTCTTAATGCTTCATAGAAAATAGCCATGATATACGGAACAGTTGTGGGCTTGTATGTTGTTGAATTTCTGTGGTGACCCTCTTTAGCAAGAGAGGCTGCTTCTTGACGAGCGCTGTCTATGACTCTTGGATGACGCATGAGAAGATAAAATGCCCACGTTAAAGCTTGTGCAGTAGTATCACGGCCTAGGCATCATCAGTTGAAGAATTGATGCACGGCTATTTGATATAATACATACCAGCAGAAAGATAATTCAGGGCTGCATCAGCTACCATCTGATGGTCGTCAATTGAGTCTAACAAGGAATTGATTAAACTGCCGGAGATAGAATCCATGGAGTTTTGTTCATCGTGCCCTTGAGACTTCTCTTGACGGGCCTTGACAGCATTCGACACAATATCAGTCCCAAAGACTTTGACTTTTGCTATCGATGATCTAAAACGACCACCAAGTATTATCTCAGTGACAGGCCAAAGAGGATTTTGGAACCTTTCTCCGGTAGCTCCGGATGCGTATTCGAAAGCTAACGAGAATGGGTCACCTGAACGCATGTCCATCTAACACTGTCAGTGAAGAGCCTTATAGTCGCATTCTCAAGGTTCCAATCCTTACATTGTATGCCATTCGTCCCATGAGCTTGGTAGTCAATTCGTGAAACACAGCCTCTAAATTGGTAGTCTTGCAATCTCCTACAATCCTAAGCTGTGCCAGAGTATCCTCTAGATATTTTGGCAGTGCAACATCGGTAAGAACTTTTAGATTTGAAGCATTGAGAAAATTCAAGCCAGCTTTTCGCTGCACTTTCCAAAGATCTCCATCAGCATTGATGATGCCATTACCGAATAAATCCCAAGATCTCCTCCTGAAAAAGTCCCCTTTGGCAAAAATGCCTTCATTTTTCAAAACGTACTCGAGATTCTTCGGATCGTTTATCACAACACCGGGTGGCAGTGAAGGAACTGAAATTTCGAATGTTTCCCATCCAAATTTGCGCTCGCACTTGACGAACCAGGAAAAAAGTTTGTGACGCGCTTGGAGGAACAGGATACCATTTCCAACCAATGGTAATGTATTTGGTGGTCGTCTGGATGGCTTGTTAGTTTGATAATGGACCGGGGACAAGATGTTGATGTACACATTTGCGAGTGAGAGATGCCAGACACCGACAGAAAGAACATATCGACGTACACTCGTACGAAGTTCCAACATCGTGTGGGATCATCACTAAAGGGATGCGTAACCTCGTGATTTCGTGTCAAATTCGTGTTCATTTACCTCAGTTTTTGTCCATTTCTCCTGATCTCCGAACCTTTGTACAAAGAACTCCCGATGCAAATCGCAAGAGCAATTGATATG
Organism: Botrytis pseudocinerea; assembly: GCA_019395245.1. NCBI lineage: Eukaryota > Fungi > Ascomycota > Leotiomycetes > Helotiales > Sclerotiniaceae > Botrytis > Botrytis pseudocinerea. Next base: position 142,604 of record JAHXJK010000200.1, read on the forward strand.
ACTACCGAGACAAACATTCTCCTTCAATTCCGCACGGCATTGGACAAAGACTCATGAACGTCAAAAATGTGGTGATGCAATGTGCACAAGAATGGAATGAAGGAACTCGGGTTTTGCGCCAGAACTAGCGTGGTGAGGATAAGAGATAAAGCTTCATGTTTCAGACTTGGGGAACGACATCATTTATCGTTCGTTTGTTACAACTTGACATCTTTCAATTGTCAATCTCCATCTCTCGCCTTGAGATATACGTTGTAATCGAATTGAAGATACGAGCAGATATTAAGGAAAAATGGTACTCATTTGTCCACGACTTCATTTATTCGAGATCAATGATCAACCCTGGTATGTTGCCCTTGCAGCTCAAGACAAGCTCTCTAAGCTCCACACTTCTCCCATCTTTCATTGATCCTCCATCCTCCATCCTCCATCCTCATCTCACCTCTTCCCACCACTAATACCTCTTCACAGGTTTCCCCAATACCTCCGTCTAAAAGTCCAATCCTGCCTGACCCTCTGCTGGACCTTCCGCGTCCCCATCATCCAACCCTCCTCCCCCGCCCAATTAGTCGCCAAAACCCTCTCTCGAGTACTCTCCAACAATGTTACATCCTATACTTATGTCGATTTCTGTGCCGGGGCTGGAGGTCCCACTCCTTATATCGAAGTGTACATGAATGCGCATTTGAATGCCTCTTCTACTTCTAAGACCACCAATGCCTCGACCTCCTCAATCGCAAACCATGAAGTCTCGTATGCCGAAGTCGCAGCTACACCGAAAACCCAGATAGACGGACTCGCTTTGCGTTCGCCACGTCCTGTCAATGGCGATGATAGACATGGGAAGGTACAATTTGTGTTGACGGATTTACATCCTCATATCCCGGATTGGACAGAAGCATCGAAACGCAGCGAAAACCTCAATTTTATATCTGAATCTGTCGATGCAGCAAACGCGCCGAGAGATTTATTAAAGAATACCAATGGAGAGGCAAATGGTGTACATGGCGAGACCAAAGTTTTCCGTTTGTACAATTTGGCTTTTCATCATTTTGGTGATGAATTGGGAGGCGATATATTGAAGAATACGGTGGAAACCGCGGATGGTTTTGGGTATGTATCCCCTCCTTTTCTCCAATCTTCTCTCTTTCCCATTTGTCTTGCCAAAATTACTGACACATGGGTGCAGTATATTCGAGCTCCAAGAACGCACCATTTCCTCCCTAATAACCATGTTCGCCATGGGCATAATGATTCTCGGAATTACTCCCTTTTACTTTTGGCGTTCTCCAGGCCATCTATTTTTCACATATATCATACCCGTCATTCCTTTTGTGTTGGTGTTTGACGGGATCATAAGTTCGGTTCGAACCAGGAGTGCCGGGGAAGTGGAGGCGTTGATGAAGAAGAGTGGCGGTGATACCAGTGGGTGGAAGGTGTTGAGTGGGAGGGAGAGACATACATGGCCGACGGGATATATGACTTGGGTTATGGGGGTTAAGGAGTAGTGTGAGAGTGGTAGGTTCTGAGGGTTGAGACAAGGGTTACCATAATAAGGTAATTATGGAATACCCGAGTTAGCCTCCAGTTTCTTTGGAACCATTGTATCGTGTTAGCTGTGGTCACGAAGCCCTTGCTAGAATCAATGGAGTTCTTTCAATAAAGATCAGATCGGTGGAGAGAACATATGGATGTGATCCGGAGATGTAAGATGGTTAGATAAAAGTAATGAATGTATTATTTATCATACTTGTCCTTTATATAAATCTATTCTGGGATAAATCCACCGCCCATATCATCGTCATATTCATCATCTGTATACGTATCGCTCAACTCACTACTATCATCACTCTCCAAATTCTCACCCTCTCTTATAAAACCACCTCCTCCCTCTACATCGTCATCGTCATCATCCTTCACGAACCCACCCCCTTCTTCTTCCTCGTCATCTCTTACAAACCCACCGTCCTCCATTTCAGGTTCCACTTCCTCCTCCACATCATGAGCCTCGCTCTCCTCACCAACCTCAGCATCATCCTCCCCTTCCTCTTCATCAAAATACCCATCCACCCTCTCCTTCACCCTCAATCCCAGTAACCACTTCCTCCAAAGCCTCAACACCATATCCCTCTTCTCCTCCTCTATTTCCCTCTCCCTCTCATCCCTAAATCCCCTCACAACTTCTTCCACCGCCTCTCTGTACTCTTTCGCTACCACAATACCTCTCAAAACCGCCGTTCCATGTCTCCCTCTAAACTCAAATCCCGTAAGCGCGGCTGCAAAATCGATACCCAGTAACTTCGCCGCATATACCGATTCCGGTGCTGAGATATGAACGCCCCCTTTCGGAACCATAGATGGTACATATATATCTATATTTCCGAACGAGTTTTTGGGCACCCGACCATTTACTATAGGGGGAGGGATGAAGAGTTCGGTTTGTAATTGCGTGTAGAGGGCTGTACCTGCTCTTTCTTCTCTTTCTTCCTCGTTTGCGAAATCGGGTTTTCTCGTGTTTCGAGATGGTACGACTTTTACGGGCTCGTCGCCCATTTTGACTTCGCGACCAAGTCGATACCATGCGTCTGCACTTTTGCATATGTGGACATCTTTCCTGCGATATACGTTTTCCAATTTCTTAATCCCACTCGCATTTGCATTCCCGGTGGCTACTTTTCCACTTTCTCTTTCCGCGACAATGACTTCATTTCTTCGCAAATGGCGTTCAAGTGCATAAACAGGATGATCCTTGAAATCCTGTACATTTTTCGGCATAGGTTCTCGTCCTTCTAGTGCTGCCAATTCCCCGTCTTCGATTTGTTCAACATCTGTTTTCCAACCCCGAGAATAATGAGAGAGAACTTTATTCCACCATTTTTGTCCCCCAGGCATGGATTCGATGCGTTGTTTGCGGGTTTTGGAATTGGGAGCTTTGGCGTAACGGCGGGTTACATCTCTGGCAGAGGAATCGGAGGAAAAGGCTAAGACGTATGAGAGCGCATTTTCTTTATCTGTGAGGGGTGGTTCAAAAGAACGGGGTTTGGAAATTGATTCTGTGACTAGGGGGTCGATGGGAATCCATTTTTGGTGAGCAAAGTCGAGGACTTCAACCCAGAAGATGGGAAAGGGGGACTCGCGGATGGGTTTTGCTTTTGGGGTGGGTGGGGGCAAAGGTGCGGGATTGATGATGGGAATGTTGTAGCCGGCGGCACCAGGATGTCCGAGGCGACTGCGTGGATTTGAGAGGAGGGTTGAGTTACTGGGTCCTGGTGAGGATGTGGGTGGAGGCGGAATGGTTGGTCTTGCTTTTGGTTTGGGTGGTTTGGGCATAGATGGGCCGCCGGTGGTGAAGGACAGAGGTTGTAAAGAGCATGTTAAACGGGCTTCCACATCTGCACTTCGTAACAATGCACAGAATAATTGTGCTCCTGAGTCTCTAGACCCTTTCAGTTCCGTCGCCGCTTTCCTGAAATCTGCCTTTTCATATGAAGCATCTGCATCGTCGGGCAACTTATACTATAAATCATATCAGACCATGTCTCAGCTATAGCTCACGAGAAGTCTTACATTTTTGATATCATCCTCGTCATCTGCCCACAGTGCTCTCCTCAATCCCCTCTTTGTAATCTGAAATTTTGTCCTCCACAGAACAGCCACCGTATCCAAACCCTTCTTCAACGACTCCGCTTGACTAAATTGCGATAAATCCTTTCTCGGTCTCAAAAATGACATCATTTTCCTATTCAGAAGTGGTCTAAGAGAATCCTGAACCACAGGGTCATTACACCAACCATTTCTTCTCTCAACATGTGACAGCAAACATAAAAGGTGCAATTTGTGAGTCTCTAATCGAAGTGCTTTATCACCTTGAGTGAGCACTTTCCGCCTGGGAGCAGGAGCTTGACGTGTGGGAGCTTTTCTGGTGAGATTCAATTCCAAATCTCCTGGTGGATCATCGTCTCTGGTGTCAAAATTGATATTTTCCCAGTCAATTTCAATATCTACATCGCTCTCGTCGGTTTCTTCATCCGAGTCTCTATATGCAGTCTGCTGAGGCCCACTTGAGTCCTCCTCTAGGCCCTCACCATTGAGACTCTTTGGTGCCGTCAACACATCCTCAAATTCGACATCTTCATCATCTTCACCTTCGTCATGTGACTTTGCCACAGAAGGTTTCGATGGCCCTGCTCCTGGTGCCGTAACTACAACATCTCGCAAACCAACTCTCCGTCTCTTTAAAGGTCTTTCGGGAACTGCTAGTTGGGATGGTATAGCCTCTTCTAGCATATCACGATATACATCTGGGACTGCATTCTGAGCTGCAGCTTTGCCTTTTCCCTTCGATCTTCCCCTGGTCTTTGGAGGCATGTTTTGTTCGTCGAATCTCGTAATCGAAATTCTAAAGAATTTTGGAATCGATAGCGTATATGAGTCGTGTTGCGTGATCTCATTGCCTGAGGAAGAATAACCATGGAAGGTATTGCTACCTGATTTGGTCGCGATGGCCCATCAAGGATATTGCGGATTAATGGTCGATTATAGAAAGTAAACTAAAGCAGGAGAGGAGGCTTTCAATAAAGGAAGAGTCGTTGAATCTCAAGCCATATATAATTAATCGTCAATCAATACTGGTACATGATTATATTCTCGAACAAAAATCATTACTTAATGAAGCACGCCGACGCAGGTAAATTTTGGAACTTGGCTGTTGATTAATAAGCATAGGGTCGTGTGTGTATAGTAAAAGTGGGGACTGAGATTTATCAAATTGCATTTCCCGCGCAGATAAACACCACATCGGAACACATTGGCCAGGTTTGAAACCTCACTGGGGATATATCAGGTACACGCATAGTTCACCGGGAGCTAGATGTTTGATTTTCCAGTACTTAGTATTTCGAAAAAGTACCGTGGTCGAGTAATAGTTAAAAAGAAATATCAATGACATCAGTAACCATTTTCTGATGCCTACAGCGGTACGTACGAGGTATTGATTCTTCCTAGGTTTTGTTTCCATGGTCGAAAGAGTACTTAAAATTTGAACTGTTGGCTGTTTTTCTCTCCTTCGCACCACATTCATGAACTGCTCCAGAATCATTTTAGTTAATTTGAGATATTGAGATGATCTGGTATTTCGACAAATGATTTAATAGCAAGGCACGATCGAATCGAACCACGTTCCTCACAGCTTGCTTTCCTCATTGTTATTTCCTCTCTTCAACGTATGTGCATAATGCCAATCATCTCCCCCAATATCCATGCGTACCTTGTACGCTTCTTCCGCGTCTTCTAGAATTTGCATGTCTAGTTCTACCACATTCATTCCTTCTTCCCTTCCCATCTTGCCTAGAGCTCCTTGGAATGGTACGGTGACCTGACTGATTCCCAAAAATCCAGAATCTTCCTTACCCTTTCCTACAGGGGCTCCAGCGTTGCAGAATATGATTCCGCATGTGTTTTCGAACGCTCTGGATACTAGTGTAGATTGAACAAACAATTCTTCAGAAAGCGAGTTTCGTGCTAACCCGGCAGGAGTACAATCGCTGAGAGTCCAGAAGGTTGGGATGATGATGATTTTCGCGCCTTGAGAGACAAGCTCTCGAAATGCTTCCGGAAATGCGGCATCCCAGCAAATAAGCATGCCGACTTTCCCAAGAGGAGTATCGAAAGTGGTGTGTGCATCGTTTGTAGACGAGGTTAGATGTGGACGTTCAGGATGCCAGAGATTCTTCTTGTTGTAGGAAGAAACAATTTTGCCCTCGGGGGAAATGAAGTGAGCCGTGTTGTGGAGATGAGAAGTCTCAGGGTGTAAAGTGCAGATGGTTCCTGGGACGATAGATATCTTGAGTTCGGAAGCGAGAGACTGATAGCCAGAGAGATATTTGGATGTTATGTCGTGGTGACAAAGTTGCAGAAATTCGGGTTCATCTGGAACCCATGATGTGAGGTGATATTCAGGCAGGACGGCAAGGTCGCAGCCTTTGGAAGCAGCTTTTCGGATGAACTCTACTGCTTTTTGATAGTTGTAATCGATAGCTAAAGGCTAATAGAAAGACATGAGCTCGAGTTCTTACAAAACCCCAGGAAGTCGTGGATTTCGCATGTTGCGAATTTCACACACAAATAACATCTAAATGGCAGGGAAAAAAAAAGCAAAGCGGGTACTTCTAAACCACTTCCCCCTTTTTGTATCGAGACTACTGAAACGAACTGCATAGCAATGACAACTGGAGGCCAGAATCCCCACATTGAAACCCATGCTGGCTAGCTAAGCTCAAATAATGAGAAAATCGAAGACGGAAAAGTCGCTAACGGCCTTTAAATGCTACCATTTCGATGAACATCTATCACTGATAGATCACTTCCAAAGAAGTTAAATACAGGAATGTCAACGAACCTTCGGGCAAAGCTGCACCAACGCAATCTTATACACTGATGCCATTTTTGTGTTCGCTGTTTTGGAGCCTCTCTCTACTTGATCAGTGCTCAGCCACGTTATGCAGAAGTCAGTACTTACGAAGGAGTCTGTTTAACATTTGCTATGTGCCTAAGTTCTCTCAAATCGGCTGGCTGTCGAGAATCTTGAAAGTTGAGAGCAATTGGAACAGAGGAGTGATGAACGTGGGGGCGGGGGGCGGAAGAACCAAAGCGGACGCTAGCGGAAAGGCTTTACCTAATAGGGTCTAGCGCTCAGTGCCACACATTTGGAAACTTACACCTGAAAGGCTATGATTCTTGATAACGAGAGTGTCGTTGACGAAACGTATATAATAGTTTTGCCATTTAAAGACAATCCTGACTGGCTTCTAGCTTGTGTTTTCTTTGTGATAGCAATATGATGGGGAAATTACATACTGGCTACGAGCATTTTGGTACCATCGTAATTGACCGGGATCTGATTGGCCGATGGAAATTATGACTTCTGTGGAACATGTCATGGGGGCCGAATCCCACAGCCAGTTTACGACATTGATGTTGTAGTACCTGTAGCTACGCCTCAGCTTGCTATGAAAACTGTGATCTCCTGTGTTGATGTTTGTTCTTGGCCATCACAATGATGAACCCTTTAGACGCGCTATCATTAGCAGGCACAATTATCCAATTCGTGGATTTTAGCTCAAAGGTATTGGATGGGTCTATTGAGCTCTACAGATCGGGCGCTGAGACGTTGGCTGTTCACCAACAATTGGGGTTTGTGGCGGATGATCTAGCTAAGATTTCCAAGAGGCTCTCGGATTCATATTGCGGCTTATCTGGAGCGGGTGTCATTTCTACAACATCAGATGACGCATTCATGTTCATCTGCAGAGATGCATCGGAATTGTCCACTGAATTGAAAAACAAGATAAACAATCTGAAAGTGACAGCTATTGGCCGGAGGAGGAAATGTGAGACTGTCATGCAAGCGCTGAAGTCAGTTTGGACTGAGAAGGAATTGACAGCTTTGACTAATCGTTTGGAATTGTTGAGAGATTCGATTCAGATGCATATTGTTGTAGATCTTCGGTAAGTAACTCAATGAGCCTCTACCCTACATCAATAGAAAGTGACAAGCGGAAGAGATCAGCTCCACTCTATGTCGTCGACTCAAGAAGTTGGCTTCGACCGCCTCGAATCTAGTACGAAGACTATCATTAATGCCCTTCTCACGCATCAAGATGAAGTCAGCAAAGGAATCCAAGATCAAACGATAGCAACTACCCAGTTGCTCGGCAAGATGGAGATTCTAGCTGAGAAACACACATTTCCTCCGAGTATTGTACATCATGCCGACAAGCTTGAATTTAACCCGTAAGCTTGAATGGTGGTTATCTCAACTCTCCCTTCTTCTCACTGACAATATCTTCAATGTCAACTTGTATTCAAACATTAACTCACCCAAATTTTTATTAGGAAACAAAGTCTTTCAACTGTAAGGGGGCAAACGTCTCAAGAGCAACTGTTGTGCAAAACTCTGTGGCAGGAGAAAGCTATCCGCTTGCAGGTCGCCCAAACCCTTCTTCAGAGCTTAAAGTTTCCGGCATTGAAGGAACGTGAAGAAAGTATCGCAGAAGTGTATCTTGGAACTTTTGAGTGGTTGTTTGAGGATACCCATGGCTCTGCACCGCGGTCTAGTTTCGTACATTGGTTGCAACACGAATCCGGTATTTATTGGGTTAATGGCAAGGCGGCTTCTGGTAAATCAGCATTGATGAGGTTCATTTATGGAAATAGTAACACGAGAAAGCTCTTAGAGAAATGGTCGGCTCCACTGCCTTTGGTTATAGCCAGCTTTTACTTTTGGAATAGCGGCACTATTGAACAGAGGTCACAGAATGGCCTACTTCGAGCGCTTCTCGCGGAAATTCTCGAAAATTTGCCCGGTCTTCTTCCCGTCTGCTTTCCCAAAAGATGGGCAAACATTTACAACGAATTGGTTACGCCCTTTACTGAAGCATATCACCCAAGTCGTTCAAAGGTATCTCGGATATCGAGTCCTATATCTTCATCGTAGTGTCGGGGAATATTTGGAGCGCCCAGAGATACAACGAAGATTTTCAAGTCAAATTTTAAAAGCAGATTTTGAACCCTACACTCCGCTCGTATGCTCACATGTCAAAGAACTTGAGATTTCTGAAGCACGGAGAAACATCTTGAATCAACTTTCCGGACTTTCTCTCTTTATGGCGACAGTTCTTCATGACGCTCATGAGGCAGACATCGCACGTTCAAATGCTTACATAGAGCCACTGGATAGATTCGCAACATTGACACACGCTCCGAGATTCAAAAGTTCAATCTGGAGACCATGGGAATTCTCTTCTCTCTTGCATATTGCCGTTAACTGGGATCTTTGCGCATACGTCAAAATGAAGCTGGACCAAATTACCACAAAGGAAAAGGTAAATTGGAGCCTTCGATGATTAGGAAGTGGATAATGACTCATTGAAAGCACTAGACTAGGACACTGCCCAAACATAGATGTTACATGTTCCCCTTTTGTGAATTCTGGCCATTTTATGAAAATTCTTGATAAGTTGCCGACGAGATTAACAGCAGAGGGAGGAAGTTGAAATCATCACACGATGAGTTGTTATAATGCTCACAACCAATCCATGCTTTGGTCCATACTAATTATTCAACTCTCCCAAATGCCACCCATGTTGTGGCAGGGCGCGTGCCGCGTTCTGTTCATACGAAAAAAGCGAAGTTTTTCTCCTGTATGATCCCTTATTTTCAGATGCGTCATGAAAGTTTTGGATGTATGAGACTATGAAGCTGAGTTTGACAATGTCATAATTGTCCAAATTTGGCCCTCAAAATGCATCCTGGCTTGTGATAAGTTTTCTGGTGCGATCCTTTCGATTAACCAAGATGGTCTCGAAAGTTCAAATCGAGGACTCATGATTTGTAACAGACTGTACTCGCTGCATGCGCAGCTCAGTAATCAAACAAGAAATTCAAGTACGGTAGTCTCTCACTAGATATCTTCGAGATACAACCAAGCCTCAATAAATGACAAGATATGAAGTAACGTAAGTTCATTAAGCAAATCACACCTACCGTCGTTTTGCCCACTCCTACAATTCATCTTCACCGCCTCTACTAACCATACTATATATTAGAAAATAAGTGAACATCGTCAACTCAGCCGATAAAGGTCCATTTGCCGCCGTGGTAACAGCACGCTCTAGGGCAGACACACGACCTCGGTTGTAAGAACTCAGTTCGTCTGGTTTGGAATGTACCGTACAAGCTTTACTCCTTGGTACATATCTTTTGCCATTTTTTTTGGTTGATTTTGTGGTTGATTTGGGGGATTCTGGGTTTTTGTGATTTCTCTTTTTCGCGGATGGAAGAGGGGGGGAATTGTGGGGATGGAATGAGATGGAGTGAATTTGGAGTAGCTTGTGAGGTGAATGATGATAATTGTCATGACCAGGGCTTTGAAATCCTGAAGTGAATTGGAATGATGTATGATCATAAGAAAAAGACATTTCCAAGGCTAGTCGGTTTCTGGGTGGTTCTGAGGGGAATTTTTCTACTAGACTGGAGAAAGAATCAGACTAAAAAGCAGAAATTTGAATTTTTGCTTTTTGTGAGCATACAAAAAGGATTCTAACAGATGAATATCCTTGCATAAACAAAGACATGAAATGCAGCGCAAGATGTAATTTGAAAAAGGCGCCAAAGAAGTAGCGAAGTCTCTTACACCTCTCCAAACAGCCAAAGATTCTGTTTAGATTGAGAAATCACTCACGAGATTGTGGCTGGTTCAAGTACTCCGCCCTGGTGAATCATTTTTGAATGAAGAAATTAGAATCATTAATGCATACTGTCACTCTTTCCAAATCCTCTCTTCCACTCGGCCACCTATAATCAGCTTGAACTTTGTCCCATAATCAACCTCCCGTTGACACTATCACTAGTCAAGACCAACACAGCTTCTTCAACCCGCGTAAATCCGTAAACAAAAGTTGCAATCCCATTCTACAGAAGATGCAGTTCCTCGACCTAGCACCCGAGCTAGTCCATCAGATCTTGCTCGAAGCCGTCTTGAGTCGTGGAATCCGAAGGTCTTTGACATTAAGACTTGTATGCAGTAAGTTTGATATCATGTTAGGGATCAAAGATTTAATCAGCTAAGACTATCATACAGAACGATTTTATCATGACGTCCAATTTGCGCTGTTTGAATCTCACCTTCTAGACGTTTACAACACTTGGGGACTTGTGACCTACTGGCATATGGATAGAAGTCGACGGGTATGCAATTTTTGGCACTCCTATCTCGTACACAGAGTCCAACATAACTCCGATTACTGCCCGCCCCAATTTCGCTACATCCGCCGAATCGTTGAAACTCTCTGTGCGGAAACGGGCGATGGCGTGAAAACCACGATAGAAACTCTTTGTTGGCCGGCATTGAGAGCAGCAACTCATTTTGCCAATTCTAAAGAGCCATCTTACTTCAAACTTGACTTCGAGTCGGATCTGCTATGTGCAGCGGCTTATCTCAATATCATTCCTGTAGTAAAACGTTTACTTCAAGGAAAACACATGCCAAGAAATAGGCGCTTTTTATTCGGTTCACCTATGCTATTGGTTGCATCGGCAGGACACAAGTATTTACTAGAGTACCTTCAGGAGAAGTTACTACAGATGCCTTCAGATTCTGACCGCCAGTTTGCTCAATATGACTCGATCAGAGGGGCCGCAATGAGCGGAGACTTGGAGATGGTACGAGCTGCTTTGTATCCATCTTCATGGTCAACTATTGACAATGTTAACTTCATAGACGGGCAATTCATTCCCCAGGGTTCATTTGCCGGGGCTGCTCTTAAAAAAGCACAAAAGTCTACAGGGAATCTTGAGATGTACAAATACCTGGAAGGATTTTTCCCACAACCTACAGAGCGTCCCAGCGAGAAGGGCCTAAGGTTGCATATTCATTTAGGACATTTCGAGATGGTTAAGTATATCCTAGATACAACAGCGACATTCTTTCTCGAGTTCATAAGAGTCTTTGGATCAAGGCATCAAGACGTTAATGATTTTCTACTCGAACGCGGTCTTAATCTAAAATTCGCTCGCTTGGATGAATTGAAATCGAAATGGATGGGAGATAAAATTACACCCATTGAAGACCAGGAAAGAAACATACTACTCGTTCAAAGGCTTCTAGATCGCGGAGCTAGTATATTCGGGGTAAAAACGGCCGATGATGCGCTAATATGGGCGATATGGAGGGAGGATACGGTAATGGTAGAGATGCTTTTGGCTTCGGGAATTGATTTGCCAAGCTGTGGAGGATATCTGTTGAGCTTGGCTGTAATCCATGGCCTTGATTCGATGAAAGAAATATTGCAGGCGGAGTTCTTCAAACTTTCAAAACCTCAGAGAGCGCGTTGGATGATAAAGGATGGCAGGATCGATCCAGAGAAACATGAACCATGAGACTATGTATTGGAGGCTAAGTATTAAACTAGATCTCACGAGATCTAGTTTGAATACTTGAAATACGATTTAAAGTTTAATTACAGTTTAAACAATGAGAAAATGGATTCCGATATAAAATAATTGAAGAATGAATTCTTTACATGACTTGAAATTTGAGAAGCGTCCCGTCATTTCAATGATTTCATGCACGCCCCAGTAGTGGCGCAACAGGAATGATTCTCATGAAAATCATAATAACTGCAGACAATTAGTCTATACCTCCTTCTGTTGAGCAGCTTTACCTATAAATGCCAGGATATAACTTCAATAGATTATAATTGATGTTGATAGCTGAAGAAGAAACCCTTGAAAATCCACTACACGATTGCTCTGTGGTGGTAAAGCCATTTGCTGTGAGTCAGCACTTATGTAATCAACACTCACTAGTCTCAAACGTCAAATTCAACGACATGCCTTCCCAAAATACCTTCATTTCATCTGAAAAGAAACGCAGAAAGGTAATTTTAGTAGACAGGCTCACGAAATACTAAATCTAATACTTTAATACCATGGTTTAGGAAGCAAATGTCTCGTGGATCGGCCTCCAGCAAAATCCACCCATCATTTTCCTTCTAAACCTCGCAGCAAAGACGACGAGCTTCCAAGAATAGCATCGAAACAATGATTGAGATGATCATTAAGCGTTTTAAAATTAGAAGTAATCTTCATCTGTATGTATGTTGAATTCGGGTGTCTAACTCCTATCCTTTGAAAAATATCCAGCCCCGTTTTACAATCAAGTATAAAACTTTCGCGGAGTGTAATTAGACGAAATGGACACGTTACTAGTGACTCTTACTATCTATGGAGGTTGTAGCTACATATTACTTACTCCCTGTTGCAGATGCAACGTGTAGTAACGAGGCCGTCCCAGCGCGCGGGTTTATCTCCGATGGGAGATGTAGGCTGTTGCAAGTGCAATACCAGTGCCAGTGGAATCACGTAACTTCTTCTTGAACTATAGCTATGAGGAATCCTTAAAGTCCACCATCTAAGGTTTGTTGAAATTGAAAGACTCAAACTTCTTGTCTTTATACTTATTGTCATTGAAGGATGTGGCATGATATCCTAGCGATAAAGTCGCTGAGTAACTTCCAAAAACATTAATGCAGGCGCGCATGACATCTCGAACTACCGAAACAAAATACACGTACTTATTAGTAGTTAATTACAATTACCCACAATTGCTTGTTCTTTGTTTATTGATTCTGTTTAATAATCATATTTAATTCGTGGTTGTTCTCTTAAACGAAACTGTGGCAAGCTTTGCGACAATCCTTCAAGATTCCGATTTGTATGTTTACACTATGTGTTATCTTATGTTCACTTCTGCACTTTTATCTCGCCTTCAATATCCAGACTTTCAATTTGTGACTGGCTACTTAAAAGCCAATTGCAAAAGTCAAGTTCAGCTTGCGCCCTTGGGAACCAGCCATCCTGACATTGAGCAAAGGTGAAGGTGAACCATTCAGATATGCAACATTAAATCCCCAGGGCCATTCACTATTGCTGTCAGCCTTACCAACATGGCCCGCCCGTGGAAATACAACCTTAAATCTTTTGTTGCATATCTAAAAGTTTGGACTCTTGCTTAGCGTCTTTGGAAATGGTTGGCTTTCGTTGAGCGCAAGGAAAAAAGAGCAAGAATCAGGAGATCCAAGCTTTGCGCTCGTCAAACTATTGGATACATACAGATTTTTGAGTAGTTTTGTTGCATATCTGAAAGTTCGATCTCTTGCTTAGCGTCTTTTGAAATGGTTGGCTCTCATTGAGCGCAAGAGAGAGAAAGGTGACCAGAGCTTTGCGCTCGCCAGCCTATTGGACAAGTCTAATCTTCTAAAGCTTCAAGATTTTATCAAATCTCAGGTGTCTTTTTAGAGTTCTGCAACTCCCAACCCATAAATTCACTTTCATGCGGCAAATAGTGAGGAAACTTTAAGCAATCAGTGGCACATAAGCTTTGCCTTCTGTATCAAGTAGTGTGTCTTTACTCACTTGCTCGTTGGAAGCATTCTTTCAAGGTAAATTTCTAACATTATCATAGTTTAGGTATGGAAAATGGGCGACCCCTACTGAGATTGTTGCATTCACTACAAGTACCACGTGGGAACTTCAACCCTGAGCTCTTTGTTGCATATCTGAAGGACATCGAAATTGACGTAAGCAATTTTAAGGGACCAATAGAATGGCGAGCGCAAGACTGGAAGTATATTGTTAAGTTTTTCCATGGAGTTTTAGCCAGTAGACTATCGAGCGCAAAGCTATGATCAATCTGATATCGTGGCTTTGTTGCACATCTGAAGATTGGAAATAGTTTCCTTATCGGCCCTACACGTGCCATCCCGCCTCCTACCGGCTGCTACCACGTTAAATAATATGCCGGTAGTCCCTGACCAGCTAGTCGAGTGCCGATGGCCAAGCCTAGACCACAGGTTGAAAAGTTTTGTTGCATATCTGACGTTTCATCTTTTTTTTTAGCGGCTTTTATAATGGTTGGCTCTCGTTGAACGCAAATTTAGGACTCTTGATTCTGTTATGTATTTTCCGAGAGAGAAAAACATTTTAGCATCTTTGGTTTTTCAACATGCTTTCAAGCCTAGCAAATCGAAACCGTGTCAGTTTTTACTCAAAGTTGCATAAACAGTAGCCCTAAACTTGTTCTTGATTTCCGTATTTTTTAAAAAAAATGAAATGGAAGAGACTATTCGTGTCAGTCCCGGAGGCGCATAAGTTTAAAATAAGTGAACGGTATTTCAAAACGCCTACTTCTTCATCCCTTAACCTGACTCGCTCCCACCGCATCCATACCAGTTCAAAAGCAGGCGACCAAGTGTCCTAAACTACGTGACCCTTTTGGCCAATTCAAAGTTCCTAATTTCCTAAAATCTGCAATCAACATTTGGGGGTGCCCTCATCTCTCGTAACATCTTGAAGGTGACTTGGCCCCCATAGAATAGCTACCGTAACACTACACGTGATATTAGGGTATTGCTGGCGCACAGATTGCCTTCGCTAGATTTGAAGATTTCCAAAATTAATCTTCAACTTTACAACCCGATTCAATCAACAACTTTTTAATATTAATCATCAGCCAACGACGCGCTAACTCTGTATTCGACTTCATATTTGCGCCATCTTTTTACTTGAGCGGACTGTACATGGCCGAATTACTGCGAACTTGAAGAAATTTATTTTCCTCGAAATAGGATGCGTGCGCCTTCGAGATGGAAGTGATGAGAAAAATCACATGGACTTGGTTGGAGGGATAGATCGACACATCGAATATTGAATCGACAGCTTTTTGTGCTTAAATTGATGCTGCCTGAATGATCAATCTGTACTTGAAACTTGGATATTATTTTCGGCTGGAGATGGACGGGTCGAAAACGCGACTTTTTGAACCGCCCACATTATATTCTACAATCTTGAATGGAACATCTTCCTGCGAAATCAGTCACGGCTTGATGCGTTTAATTTCAACGTTTCTGACAAAAAACTAAGGTGGATGGAAGGATGCTTGATGGCCAACGTGACCTTGGCTGGATCTGCGATAGTTGACACACAGACTCGGATGAAGTAGGGCCCCGCATCATTGAATGTTATATCAAAAGGTCATCTACGAAAGACTTTGTTGATATTAGCAAATATCTAAGACTACGACTACGATCATAGAGTAAGTATTCCTATTATGGGAGCAAGAAGGCAGAGGAGATATTCACGCACCGGACCAACAACCAAATCAACCTCAACACAATCTATCCATCAAAGTTTGAATCTTCGCGGAAAAGATAGGACCTAAAACTGGGACACGGCCACGCATGATACTATTCAAGATAGATAGTTGCAAGGGACGACAAGATGAAGTGGGGGAGGGGTAGTGGACATGATCAAAATCCAGGACAATTGGGTCGACCGAGGATTCTTTTTGAATTCGATTTAACCGATCAGAGCAAAGGTTAAGAAGAACTGAAAGCAGTAATGTTGATTAAAATCGAGTATGTATTCTCCTATTAGTTCATGACTTGTGCAATTTGATGTTCTAGGGTCGATTGAGACTAGGGATACGACAACGAGGGAGAGACTTGGGTTTCGAAAACGATGGATCAACATGAGAACCTGGAATATAATCAAAAAGGATATGATAATTGGGACTCGACTGTTAGAGAGATTAAAAGGACTCTGACATACGACAATAAGGAAGATTAGACTTGGGGTATAACCACAAGGGAAGAGACTCGGCATACAGAAGCGAGAGAATCGATAAGAGACTTTGGGATTCAACAACTTGGTAGATAATACCTGGACTTCTACCACGAAGGAAGAGAATTGGGATACAACCACAAGGGAATTGAACGGACCTTGGGACTTTGGGACTCAACAACGAGGGAATTGAAGGAGATCTTGGTCACGATAATGAAGGGAATGAGACTTGGGACTCAACAACGAGGGAGCTGAAACTCGGGATTCAACCACGAGAGAACGAAACGCAAACCGATTTTTGAACTATTTTGATAAGCTAGACGGATTATGCACCAAGGAAATAATCATTGGGCCTCGTACAACATGGGCTGGAGGCTTATGACCTTGGGAGGGGGGAGTTGAAAGGAACACTGGACCAACGACTATAAACTTGCGCTGCTTACTCCTTTTGGAATATGTTTGGGACTTATTGTGCGATAAAACGATATTCTCTTGAGACTAAAAGTCACAAACATTGCGATACACGGAAGTCGCACACTTGGGCAATTGGACTGCAGGTTAATTGTTTTTGGACTAATCACTTAACGCTGCACGCTCCAGAGTGGAGAACATATCCATAATAAATTTCTTTTAGAAGGTACTATTTGGAGTATGATAAAAGTCGGAGCCAACTTGATTTTCAGGTAAAGCTCGTGAAATGAAAGGGCGGAAAAAAGGGGTAGATATTTGCATGAAACTACGACGAAGGCGCAGGTCCATACACAGTTTTTCTTCTGATTGACGCTTCTATATGGACTAGATTATCGGCAAATATGTTATCCACATTGGACTGGAAGAAATCCCGTGGTTATGATAAAACAGAAGGGAATGGCTCACAATTATATCGATACTGGGATGCGAGCTACAGAAAGCAAGTTAAGAGACAAATGATGATTTTGAATGCCATTTACTGGGCTAGAAGGTACTGAGTTGACAGCCCAGGTTAGTGATTTCTTATTGACTTAAATTTACAACAAATTCAACTCTTTGATAAGAGGGAACGGCCCTTAAGATAACGCCAAAACCATGGATATTATTGGCACGGGCTTCGGAACACTCGCGTCGGCTTTGTTTTCGACTGCATAATTGTATGATGCGGAAAGGAAGGGGAAATGACAGAACCATCTAAGAAAACGACGATGAAGACACCGCATGCATGGTTTTCAACGAAGATACCAAAAATGCGAGATCCCAAGATGATTCACACGCTGACCCTTGTGGATTGGAACGGCGGTCTAATGTTCAACTTGGAATCTTGCAACTATCGGTGCACGTTTTTCTTCTTCCTTGGAAAGCACGACCGCGAATGGATTTGCAGCCAAAGAGTTTCTAGTCAAGAAGGTCGGATACATAGTAAGATTTTAAGAATAGTCTTGGTCACTGCCGAGATTGATCACACTATGAAGGCTCCGGAGATACCACTCGCTTCGAGAGTTTCTATTCCGTGCTTAATGCAACTTCTAGGTACATCGATAATTAGCATCAGCAGAGATGTCCCTCGGTTCATCATACGAGGAATTTGTGCATAAGACTAGATTGCTACGAAGCTTGACGTATACCAATTCATGAGCACTAAGTTTGGTGGGTCTCAGTACTGCCAATGGAGAAATCATACAAGCTATTATTTCAGAACAACCAAGACAACAAGATCCTAATATGCGGAGGCCAAAAAAGCTGCCAATCGAATTTTTCTCAATCGGGCTGCGCGATACGGAAACTATGAGCCAGATGTCGAGCCTCAAAGCAGACAGATTGCTGGGGGGAACCTCTAAAGCGTGCATCAGGAGACTAAGCTCGTTTTAACCTCTGGTAAAGCACTTTAGAGCTGTAATGTATGAGCACAAGTTGGAGAGGACCTCACAAAAGAATTGACGACATATCTGGAACTTCGAGAGATTGTGAAAAAATTTCTGTTTTATCGTATGGTGCGCTTTACGATATGTCGAATACAAGCTCGAGGTGTTTGGTGCCCGTGAAGGTAATTAAACCCTGAAATATCTCTTGGTAGAAGGAAGATCTTCCCCCTATACTTGGAACACGGTTAAGATCAACAATGAGCTTGAGTATCGCTCGCTAAAACAACAAGACCGGTTGCTGGATGCTCTGTAATCTGCAGAATGTGTACGCAAATGGGACAAAAAAGAGAGAGAAGAAGAAGAGATTCGTGGCATAATGGTGGTAAATATTCTGTGAATTTTCCCGATACTCAATAATTCGGATTGCAGTCTGACAGTGAAGATTATCAAACCTCTAAAACGATTAGAATATTGAATCATTTTCAGATTTCTAATTGCATTTGGATATTTAGAATTTTATGTTGCTGGATTGCAGTCCGGATTATTGGGTAGCGTCAGTCCAATATATGCACCATATACAACTGGGGGATGACAGTCAACTTGAGCCGACGAAAACGACTAGGAAGAATGCGATAGATACGCTAGATCTGTCGAATGCAATGATCGAACTAATGCTGATGGGGATATTTGACCAAAATAAAAGAGAGTATATGCGAGCATGCGGGTATGTGGATATGAGAGCTAAGGAATTATCCAGTCAAAAATCTTCTGAAATTTCAACAGCAAGAATGGCGTTAATAAATAACACAGCAACAGCTAGATCAAAAGTTACAACGAAATGTATACAATCCAGTGCAGAAGACGGAAGAAGACAATAAAAACGGAAGAGGTATAAGACCGAATGATCACCGGCATTGCTGATTCGGCTGAGTCCACTAAATTACAACATTCGAATCGAACGCCACGCTACCATACCTACTCAGATAACAAATCCTGTCACTATATACAACCACTATACAGATTTTCCCTCGAGTTCATATCAAAGAATAGAATGTTCACATCAGGAGTGGAGGTACAGGATCGTTGATTGCAAGGTCATATCCAAAGTTTTGCGACCGTAAAATTGGGCTCAGTAGATGCTGTTGGGCATTTTTAATTCTCATCGCAGCGATATATTCATATCGTAGCATCTACATCTATTTGGCTGTATCAGTCTCTTTGTACCTACCACCACGTCGAGATAACTAGATTGATCGAGCAGCGGCACCACGCCGTCTCATAAGCGAGTCCTGCGGAACACTCGATCTGCCTGCGTTTTGACGGCCGCATGCTTCAGTTACTTCCCATCTTCAACGATTATACCAACTCAATTTAACGCTTTGCACGTTATCCCGACAACAGATATATAGGCTCACACTCGAGGTTGCAATGCATGTGAGCCAGAAGAGATAAAGATGTTGTCTATTAAAACCATTCTTTGAACGAAAGCAAGATTTTTCGTAATAAGATGACGAAGCGGCTGCTGTTTATATTCGTTCTAAAGTTGAGTCCAACCAGGTTCGGTATCTCATCATGATATATTTATCTATGGGTCCTTTTAGATTATGTGCTCATTAATCTCCTGCCTCCCTTTGGGAGTATACTATCGCCAAAACTGGTACACATGAAGTCAGATCAATATCCCTATTCGATTTGAATAATACGCCGAGTACGAAAATAAGAAATCTCAGCTCAAAGTCCCTGCTAGAATGAATGTCTGATAGGCGATCTTGCAAATTTTTCGTCTGTGTATGTCAATTTCGACTATTTTCACCTTGGTATGCATTGTGCCGTGCCTTACACTGCTTAAAACGCATCCACCATCACTGCAGAAATAGGAAATGATGATCTCTGGAATGCCTCCAACCTCTGAAAGGGCTGTAAGTTACAGCGCTTTCCGTGGGAAATGTTCGACACCTGGATTTCTGCTGATGATGCCGCAGTAAGGACATGGAGACACAAGTGATGGAATATTACCACAAAAAGGCTCTCTTCACGATCTGGTTGAGGCCTTATATGCGTGGAACTAGATTTCGGGGGTGAAATTATGTTTTTCAAGGGCTTGATGACATGTTGATTCCGGATTTTGAAGATTTTAAGATGAGATGAAGAGGTGTGTCAAGAATGCAAAGGAGCATCAGTGACTGTAAACGTGGTGTAAAGGCCTAAGTCATTGAATTTAAAGCAGAAGGCTTGATCAGAAGAATAGAGTGCTACTCTGTTTGCATGAAAGTCAAGAATAGAGAAGGTTGACGCTTTATTATTGTACGAATCTTACAGCCACGTAATGGTCAATATACAACATCTTCCAAAGTATGAAGCCAGCACGGAAAACGAGAACCTCTCATTGCAGAATTACAGATAAAAATATGAAACTCTGGGTCAAGCAAGTTTGAGTCTTTGGAAATGTGGTCATCATTTAATTGATAGATACCTACAAAGCTGTAAGAATTCCTCTAATGACCCTTTGTTAACTTGTATACGCAAACTGAATAGCTCTTT
This sequence comes from Botrytis pseudocinerea, assembly GCA_019395245.1. Lineage (NCBI taxonomy): Eukaryota > Fungi > Ascomycota > Leotiomycetes > Helotiales > Sclerotiniaceae > Botrytis > Botrytis pseudocinerea. Next base: position 163,159 of record JAHXJK010000200.1, read on the forward strand.
TCTATAACGCCTGGTCAACCCTGATTGAAATCATTATCATGCTCGTAGTCTATGCACCCTGCTTTTTGACACCGTCTAGTACTGTATAGATTTCTTGATAGCGTCATAAACCCCTATAATTGTCAGCAATTGGATCAAATCCCGGTAGGTCCATCAAACTTACTAGCAACATCTGGCACGTTAAACTTCTCAAACATCAATGGCATATGGATTCCCCAACCGGCGACTCTAGCGACAGGCGCCTCCATTCTCAAAAATGTCTCCTTGTCTCCTTGTATACTTGCAGCGACTTCCGCACCAATGCCGGCATTTATCATACTTTCATGTACTACTACACATCTTCCAGTCTTTCTCACACTCTTTAGTACTGTGTCTTTGTCCCATGGATATACGGTCCGCAGATCGATCAACTCGACATTTATCCCGAGATCCTTTTCTGCAGCTTGTAGTGCAGCTGAACATGTATACATAGGATGGCCGTAAGATATCAAAGTCAGGTCCTTTCCGGGCTTTACCACCTCTGCCACTGATAGGGGTAATGTGTACGCATCTACTGGGACTTGCTCGACAGCTGCTCGGTATAGTGCTTTAGGTTCCATAAAGATACAAGGATCTGGACTTTGTATGGCGGAAAGAAGAAGACCTTTTGCTTGAATTGGCGATCGTGGCATTATGACTCGAAGACCGGGAATATGTGTGAATAGGGATTCGGGGGATTGAGAGTGATATCTGTTGGAATCTCTTCATTAGTGTGCGTTGCGTCAAAATAGATCATGGAAGTAGAAACGAACAATGCGCCATGTCCCACTGCACCGCAAGGCATTCTAACAGTGAGTCCACCCAATCCTCTCCCATATTCTCCATCCCTATATCTCCACTTCGCTGCCTCGTTGACCAATTGATCAAAAGCCGGATATACATAATCAGCGAACTGGATCTCTGCGACAGCCTTCATGCCTTCTGCAGCTGCCCCAATCGCAAATCCTATTATTCCTTGTTCGCACAATGGCGTATTGAAAACTCTTTCTGATCCATATTGCTCTGCCAGTCCCGTACTGCACCGAAATACCCCTCCAAATCCTACATCTTCCCCGAAGACCATAGTTGTTTCATCTTTGGATAACGCGAGTGATAATGCATCGTTAATTGATTGGAAGAGGTTCATTCGTTTCGTGGCACCATTTCGTATTTCCGGCGAAAGCTCTGGGTTTTGCAATGCACTAGATGCAGTATGACTCAAGATAGGAGTTGATCCATAATCAATTGCCTTATTCAGTTTTGCTTGTGGAGGATGTGTGGAATATGATCTTGGGAATCTCGAATTGCTGACCACGCATAAGGGTTTCAATGGTTTGACCAAGGAAGTCGGCAATCTTGAAGTTATTCGCATGATGGATAAGAGGTATGATCACAAGTACGACGTTCTACGACGTTGGATGAAATGATTGTATGGTATCAAAAGATTTCCATGGCAGCGATGAAACTACATTGTTGATGTACAGTTACAGAACGTGGAGAAATCTGGGGTAGCCGCTTGTAACCACATCTAAGCGTTTGATTGATAAACCGATAAACCGATACATTTCGTAGCACGTGCTTAGTGACGGGAACTAAGCGCCAAGCTATTATAGACCAGCCCCCAAATTTATGCGGATGAGGATGTTGCTGTGGAAACAAAACAATAATCCTGGAAATTCGATGCGCATACGTATGTCGAGCATAGAGAATTTTCTAATGCAAGATCAGCACGAGAACGATCCATTGTACATATAAACCATGTCAATTCTATAATTTCATTTATTTTGGCACACCTCTTGTACTCATACTTTGCGAGAGCTGGAGGAGGAGAGAATGGCTGGGGACGCGACTGAACGACCACATAGAAAGAGTACATTACACGAAAAACGACGAGCAGAACGACGATCAAGGGCTGTTGTCTCGGAATCAGAGGCGCCTTCTGAACCAACCGGATCGCAAACTTTATCAATTGATTCCTTAGCAAGATTAAATGATTCCATTGAACGAGCGAAGAGGAGGGAGGAGAGGAAATCAAGATCACGACCACCGGTAAAGGAAGGCCGTGGACAATCGAGGGTACGAGGTTCGCCCAGTAAAGATAGAAGACGAAAAGAGAGCGGATACGCGACTGAGGACTCTAGTTCGCCAATTAAGAATAGAAGGAGAGAACGCGATTATGATGAGATTCCTGGATCACCAATTAAAGAAAGAAGGAGACGAAACGAATACACCGATGATGAATCTGGTTCGCCAAGGAAGGATAGGAGGAGACAAGAAAGGGGGTATACTGATGATGAATCTGGATACCGGAGTAAAGACAAGAAACTTAAAGACTATTCCGATTACGAGACGGCGGCAGAAACAGCTTTACGGATTCAAAAGCAGAGGAGAAAGCAAAACGGCATCCCCGAACCAAAACCAAAGCCAAAGGCAAGGCCAAATGCGCCACGCAAAGAGGAACGGAGTCTGAAAATACCGAACACATATACAGATGACGAGAATGTCTATGAGAAACCTCGGAAAGAACCAAAGGGAAAGAAACGGAGAGTTGTTAGTGGAGCACTTTTGGAAGAAGGTGAAGGGGAGTTGAAGCAACGCAGAATGTTTAGCGGCGCAGGACTGAAAAATGATCTAAGAAATCTGAAAGGGTTGAGAGGTGGATATGCGCCTACTGAATCAAGTTATCCTGAGAAGTACATCGAAAGCGACGAGGATTTTAGGAAAAGGCGGAAACGTATATGTGAGTTCTCAAACTCAAGGTCGAAGGAGTCAACTTTGAGAGCTGATAATGTATTTAGGGACGGGAATTGGCATTGGCATAGTAATTTTGATAATTATAATAGCAATTGCAGTGAGCACCAGCAAAAAGCACACCTCAAGTTCTTCCTCGTCTACAGCCCCTGCAACAGAAAGTGGGACTCCTTCAAACTCAAATCTTGACGGGATGTCGGAAAGTGACATTCCGGTTGCAGCCCAAGGAACATATCTGGACCCATTCACATGGTACGATACATTGGATTTCAATGTCACATACACCAATGAGACTGTTGGAGATCTTCCGGTTATGGGTTTGAATACTTCATACAGCGATGATGTAGCACCGAATTCTAATGCACCCAAAATATCTGCAAAGTGGGGAGCTTATACTTCTAGGCCGGCTAGAGGTGTCAATTTAGGTGGCTGGCTTTCTATCGAACCTTTCATCACACCTTCCCTATTCAATTCCTACTCATCAGCAGATGGGATCATTGATGAGTGGACACTGACTACTAAGTTGGGTGCATCTGCGGCTGCATCTACCCTTGAGAAACACTATGCAACCTTCGTTTCTGAAAAAACATTTGCCGATATTGCCGCTGCTGGACTGGACCACGTTCGCATTCCTTACTCGTACTGGGCTGTCATAACCTACGATGATGATCCCTATGTTTTCCGCACCTCATGGCGTTATCTTCTTCGTGGTATCGAATGGGCTCGCAAATATGGTCTTCGCATCAACCTGGATCTTCATGCACTCCCTGGATCTCAAAATGGTTGGAATCACTCCGGTCGCCAAGGAACTATTGGTTGGTTGAATGGAACTAATGGTGACTTAAATGCCCAACGCAGTATCGAAATTCACGATCGGCTCTCTAAATTCTTCGCTCAAGACCGCTATAAGAACATTCTTAGTTTCTACGGCCTTGCCAATGAACCCAGAATGACAGCTCTTGATGTCAATGATGTCTTAAATTGGACATCTACAGTCACTGATATGGTCGTAAAGAATGGTATTTCCGCCTATGTCGTAATTGGAGATGGATTCCGGGGACTCGAGAATTGGCAGGGCGATTTGACAAGTTATGATAATCTAATCTTAGATGTTCATCAATATGTCATTTTCAACAGCGGACAGATTCTTTACAACCATACGGAGAAGGTGAACTATGCCTGTAGTGGTTGGACTCAACAAACCGAGATATCTATGAACAAAAGTACAGGGTTTGGCCCCACGATGGTTGCTGAATGGTCTCAAGCGGATACGGATTGTGCAACTTATCTCACAAACGTTAACCAAGGAAACAGATGGGAGGGAACATATGACACCGGAGACCCATCGACACAACAAACAACACCAGACTGTCCAACGCAGGATAGCACATGTAGTTGTACCAATGCAAATGCAGATCCAAGCACTTATAGTGATACATACAAGAACTTTTTGAAAATGTTTGCAGAGGCGCAGATGTATAGTTTCGAGTTAGGCTGGGGCTGGTTCTACTGGACTTGGGCTACGGAGACTAGTCAGGGTGGTGGCACACAGTGGAGTAAGTTTTTGAAACCCCGCGTCTGCAGGTTTCCTCCTTCCCACACCTACGACCCCGGTCTCCGGGAGTGAACTGGAAGGGGCGATCGAGAACTAAAGTGCAAATAATATCACTGGATGATTGCTAACAGATTGATTAAATAGGCTACCAAAGAGGATTAGCTGCCGGCATCCTGCCAAAGCTAGCGTACGATCCGGACTTTAAATGTTCATCAACAATCCCGAGCTTCAGCTCATTACCTGAATACTATTGAGTAATACTGGGCTGTACCTCGACGGCGGCCAAGTTGGTGAGGGTGGTGGAGAGTAGATGTGTATAAATAATTCAATGCGCAGCCCCGAGCGACTGGTGTAATTCTATGACGGTATGAATGACTTTTGCATATAGAAGGATTTGACCACATCTTTGAAAATTGGCGGCATCATCCCAGGAGTTTTGAGGGAATTAATTGGATCTGTTTACGGCCATGTAAATATGAGCTGGGGCTTTGTAATTAATTAGCTGAGGGTATAAAATCCAGCTGGATTGGCAATTGACTTCTCTAAGCTTAACTCATTCGTCCTTCTGCCTCGCTTTCGTGTACTGTTGTTTCTTCCTTAATTGCCAGATGGATCTGATGCCATCCGAGCTACAGTCTAATAATATAAAGTTTTGAATGTCCAAAAGCATAAATGATTTGAATGTTCTAATCGGTTTAGTAAGAGTCTTAGCCTCAGAACATCATCCATCTTCCCACAATTCAACCTCAACTACAAGTAATCACACATCTTTGGCTACAGAGAGACTAATGCTTCTGGAAGAAAAGTTAATCTGGTTTAGATCAAGAAATCTATAGCGAGGGCTCCAGTTAAGATCAAGTAAGGTGACTGTCGACCCACCTTTTTTGCTTTTTGAGGCACTACAGTAGTCTAGATGATTTAAAGTATCAAATTACGGCATGTATCATCAGTCAAGTGGGTAGATAAGGGCATTACATCGGATCGATTACCAAATTCCATGGCCCTAGTCATCTGGCCATCACAATAATCTCACGAATCATAAGAAACCAAGATTCTTCGGATCCGGTAATTCGTAGGACAGAGTTCTTGGACAAAAGCTAAACTGAACGTTCTTACTACAAATATGTTTGCTCCCTAGTAACCACAAAGATTCAGACACAAAACCCCTTTTGAGAATCAGCATATGATGGCGCTCCTCATTGCCTCCACTTCCATGGCGGCAAGGGTCACTGTTACTAAGACCCTATACGATATCATTTTATCGACTATATTAACCACCATCATGAGCCCCAGTCTTACTGCAAATATTGCTAATGCTACGCCAATCTTCCCAGCCAATGGCGCAACATTCACATGTTCTTCTATGAGTACAAACTATTCAATAACTTCCTTATTTTGACTTGCTAATTTTATTGTCCAATTCTGCCCTCCGCTTTTGTATCTCATAATTTACATTCCTTTTGCATGTTCATAGAACATCAACTCCTCGTTCTGTCAATTCTCACCCGAAATCCATGCTTTGTATTCTAATATCGATCTTACAGTGTGTACCTCTCACAGACAGCTCATCAAACGTAACTATATCAACAACCACAAGAATGCATAACAGTTCGAATATTTGGTGGAAGCCTCTCTTAGCTCTGCCAATAGTAGCATTTCTGTGTATTATCTGAGTTACGATTCTCTTCGTGTTCTCAGAAAATAAAATTACATGGATGTATTTCCTGTGTCACGGCATAAATGCGCAGATCAGAGCTGAGGAAGAGAGGGAATCCGAGGAAAGAGAACGTAGACAAGCGGAGATTGAAGAAAGAGAAATAGAATGGTAATCTGAGCACAACAATAGGCTGGAACGTTTCGATTAGAGCATCGCGGACTTCACCCGTATCGTTCATTTTCGGAGTAGAGCTTTGAACTATTCACCGAAAGATCATTATTTACACATTGGAGATGATTATAAACGGTTTGAAGCCTCAGATGGAAAGAAAAAATCTACGGATTTAGAAATACTTAAGATATTGATTCTCGAGTATGAAGAGAATTATGATAACGAAGTACAGTAGGAGGTGAAGCATCCCGTAGAGTATGCAAAATCTGTAGAGTAGTTTAGTTATCGCATAAGTGAAATGTTAGAGGAAGAAGATAGAGTGCGAACAGAAAGGAATGATCCTGTAGCTGACGAAAGCGACAGGTTAGAGATGTGTAAAACGCTTGGATGGGACCCGACCGATCCCTTCTTCAAACTACCCTAGACCCAAGAATTAGCGACTGTTAACGAAAGAAAGGGGTGGGAGGCTATTGATATGGAAACGGTGCAGAAGAAAGAACATGCCCGAACGCGAGTCTGACGATCTAATTCTCAATACACGAAGACAATTTATATATAAGACAGATCCAACCTCTTAGATTAATACCACGTTTTAAATTAAACCAACAATTGATAGAATTTGAGAAATGGACTGCAATTAGAGCCTTCACTTCTTTTCCGGTTGTTCACTCCTTAGTTTAGTGCCAACATTTTTTCATCAAATATCATTAACACACAATCACTTCGAATTATCTCAAGATTCATCGTAGATAGATCAGAGTCTTTGATGTTGTGATTAGCTTATAGTTAAGAGTTCCAGAATTAAAATCAAGCATGACAATCTTATCATACATGGCTCCTTTATACCGTGACTCAGTCTTCTTCTCCAATGTTAGTATCTCGCCGTTGGGCTTTTACTTGCACACTATCCTAAATTACAGTTATTATTTCTACGAGTGTTATTGTACAGTATCAGTTCATTCTGGGCGCTCGACTTGCAAAGCAAATGACGAAGTACTCCCCAGATTTCCAGGATAGCTATACTGGTTAGTCTACCAGTCTTTCGAATTGATATGCACCCTATTAACCAGAATACAAGATAAGTCAAATGATAGCTACTCAAGTTCAAAGACAATTACATATTCAATACTTCCCTAGGACATTGAAAACTCTAGAAAAGTCTTGTAGAATTCTTTGGCCCGTAGTGATTTTACATAACGATTCACATCTGATTAATAACCTCTGACTCTGTGTACTCTCTGTTGTCATCGGTTCTCCGAATTTTCAAGTGTCGAAAACTCGTAGTTGAATCGGGATAAACTTAAGATGCCCTGGTGAGTTCAAGTAATCTAGAGAATAGATGATATCCAGCTACCTGCTTATTGCTCTCCACTTTTCAACATTGTATCACGTGATATTATAGACTCTCGGATCTCGGCAGCCCCCCTATCCGAGGCGAGAAACGGAATCTTAAACTTGGAGTACAAATAGTTCCGATTCATGAAAAATTCATGATTTAATGTTCGTTGAGCATACAGTAAGAAGTGTTTTAAGCTCGTCTATAATCCACAACTAGAGTGTTTTGTTTTTCTTTCGATAGTAGAAATATAGTTGGATAAAATCCATTATATCGTGTTAGACTTTGCGGCAAGTGACTATACAATGGACATAATAGATCATATCGTAAATTCAACTAGAAATATAACGTTATCCACAATCATTCTCAGTGTATCAACGCACAGGCCATAATCAAATGTCTTTTGGAATTTCATCTCGATATCCAGTTGATCCCCTCATTTGGTAGAGCTTACTCGGGCGTCTGGCTTGGCTTTGCTTGATTGTATGACTCTGTTTGATTCATCGCTTTTGGAATGAAAATTATGATACTGAGCGAAGCTCGGTTCGGCAGATCCATATCAAGCCTGTTCCTCCGGAATGATAGAAGTGCAGTCATGAATTGGCCTCCAAGCTAGATTGAGGAGAGAACTCATCTGCATCAACCGTATCAATTTTATCTAGAACTATCGAAAAAACTCACAAGCTGATAGTTTGTGGCCGCCAAATATATCTCAATGCGGAAGTTAGACGCTTTGTTCCAGAATGAGTCTTCTAGTCATGACTTCGGCAGTAAATGTGAAGATTAAATTCAATAAACCATGTTAGCCACCGTTTTTCTCCGGGAATAATCAATATTAGCTTGCGCTACCACATCGGCAGTGTTTTTTTTTTTTTGGCAAATTTACAGCGCTTGACTAGATTAGATCCAGCGTGATGTCCGAAGATCCAGTCATTTTGATCCCTAGTTTCGTATCACATCTAGATTAGAAGAGCAGCCGATTAGTTCAATTTCAAATACCACAAAAAGATTTCTGCGTTTAGTACCAGCACTAGAGAGTAATCCGGAAGATGATTGAAATCATTCTAGTTTGCAAGATAGTCAAAAGGCTAGATGGAAACATGACTTCGAAGGAAACGCGTCTAAAAGGAAGTTAATGTGCCGGAATCCCGGGCACATTAGCCTTAAATTATCAAACATGAACTCCCGATAATTTTTATGCCAGAGCGCAGTCACAATTATGCAATGCGAACCTTGTGTACGGGGAAGGGGCGATCGAAGAAATGTCACGTGGCTGCTACATTGGCCGCTGATGCAGTTTGGAATTTTCATGTTGGAAAGCACGTTGAAAAGATACCGGTCATCTAAATGATGGCAACAATAGAAGAAGACATCGATGGTAAAGCGAGATACATTTGATTGCACGTCCAAAAATTCACATATAAATCCCTGTATGTGAACCCTACTAGCCTGCTTCACTTCGCAAGATAAAAGCTTTGGCACCATCAGTCATCTTCAGAGCTACCTCTGCGCCATGTTGACATACAAAGGTTGTTCAAGTCAAAATCGCCGATGTGCAAATGCATGGAATTATTATGTAAAGCTATCAAATTTAACATCTAGACATTATTGGAGTATCATGGCAGCGACACTAGTTTGACTTTTTCTTGACAAAATCAATTTATTTATGTTATCAAAGGAGTTAGATAGGTCTAAACTTTCACATGTCAAGCTTAATTAGATTCTCTTCGTTAGATTGTCGTTGACGAATGCAAAATTCGTACATGAGCATGCAAGCGGATATATTTTCAAGCACACATTGAATCACCTGAATCTTGAACATTGCATGAACACGGATCTAAACTATTTGATTTTGAATATGCAATGAAATAATTACTTTAATTCCTAACCTTATCATCTCCAATTTGACCAGAAATCCACATTACAGTCTGCCATAAGAGACTTTTGAACATTGGCATCCTCCCAGACATTGAATATGATTAGAACGTTGCATTAATACTGGTGCTAAATTAAATTCAATCGATAATTCTATCAAAATAGTCAAATCTAATTCCTGGGCTCAAAGTTGAGAAAACTGAAACTTGTCGCAGTCCCGACTATTCATGTGACACACCGAACCTTCCTCAATCTGTACTCCCACTCAATCCACACGAACGAGTTGACGATGATAGCAACGCAAGCCATCACCTGTTTGATTGTGGTCTTACTATTTGACATGAATATCTATACTTTGTGTGAAATCTGATAAACCAAGTGGTATGCGTAATCCCAACTGCATGGAGTTAAAAGTAGATATCGAAAACAAACCCTCAGAAAGGGGTGGAGATTTGCATTATATGAAGACGGTATGGGTGAGAGATGAATTACACGATTGGAGATGTGGTCAAATGGACATTTCACTGGTGGATGCATGGATTGACACGACATTTCTCAACTTTCGAAATTTGTAGCAAATTCTTACTCTCACTAGTGGTCAAAGTCTTTGAGATTAGAGTAATATATGTTATACACTAGCTAAAGTTTACCGCTAGTAGCACTACTATGACACACATCCCGCCAATTCAGCAACGATTGACTATTTCCGATAATGAAATCTCAAACTAAATGACGTAGAGGATATAAGAAAAGTTAGTCAGCTGTAAAAGGAAGTATTTTCAAGGTGGGTGTTGTGACTTACAAAAGAATCCAAAAAAAAAAAAGGACCCACAAGATTAGAGCCGGCTTTCTTTCGCTTCTCCGGGTTCCCCAGAGACTCTGCCTACACTTTTAAGCATAATCTCCGAGCGATCTGGTTGGCTCCCCAGGTTCGGGCTTTCTTTCGCTTCTCCCGAATTACTCAAAGTATACCCGAAGGTGACTTTGAGCGATACTCCCTCAGCATGAGAAAATGTGTTAATAAAAATAAAAGAAGGAGTGATCACTTAGCTCCTCGTGAGAGGGTACCCAGCTAGCACGACGTGGACGTGTGATCAAGACTAGCCTCCCTACACCCAAAAGTTAGCATTTATATATTAGAGGAATTTTATCACCTTGTTAGATTTAGCCTGCTCCCGGACGGGTAGAGTGTCGTCGAGTGTCGTCGATGCCTGGTATCCCAGCTGCGAAATCTGGGCAATATTGGCTCCCATGATTCTATGTTTATAGTGCTGATGGAGCACTGGCGGCGACTGCCTGGTATCCTAGCTGCGAAATCTAGGCAATATTGGCTCCCATCATACTCTGAAATGTATCGTGGTGTCTTGAGTCGATTCGCCTGGTATCCCGGGCGACAAAGCCGGGTAATATTGGCCCCATTGTCGAGGAAGTTTAGAGACCACACTCCGGAGAGATCGGTCTTGTCTCGAGTCGATTCTCCTGGTATCCCGGTTGACAAGGCCGGGTAATATTGGCCCCAATTGCTTATAGTCACACTCCGGAGAGGTCGGACTTGTCGATGTGATGTTGAGGTGAGATGTATGAAAAAGATATAAGTAAAATAAACAAAGGTATGAGTATGTTGATGTTGTGTTGTGTCGAGGTGAGATGAGATGTAGGAAAAGATATAAGTAAAATAAACAAAGGTATGAAGATGTCGATAATATACGGAAGAAGAAGAAAAAGAAATTCAAAGGGGGGGGAAAACCCTTTATATACCCCTCGGGGCCTTAGTATTACTCATTAGTCCATCATATAAGCTTCAGAGACCTTAGAGCCATTTCAGAAATGATCTGGTCTCTACGATTCTAGCTGCTTGGGTCATAGATCCGGTATGCTATTGTGTGAATCATTCACATCTCTAGAACCACTAGTTCACGTCACATCTGTACGTGATACAACTAGTTCATAATATCAGTCTATCCTCGCATGCAAATCTCGGGTTAGATTTTCTCGCTATTCCAATAGCTCATATTCAGTTCGACACTCTGTCCATGCACCAAGAAAATTGATTTCAAATCCCAAATTCAACAGCACTCAGTCTTCATATGGACTCGGTATAATTCGGAAGATATGTATTATCGCTGACCACGTATTCTCATCAAGCCTACCATCTATAGTATATTTACAGGCACAGGGGCTGTTGCATTCAGGAGAAGTAGCCTTTACACGACCAAGCCGGCTCCATAGCCGATCGTTAGTCTCTTTTTTATGTACCAGATGAACGATCCGTTTTGTTAGTCTCAGCTAAACGGGGCTTTAACGTTGTCATTCAGGTACCGATTGTAAAGCAGTGTTTCGAAAACAATTTTTATACATCGATCGAGGTGTCATGCCAAAGACTGTTTTCATCAAATGATTACTTAGTGGTATAATAACGGCTAATATTCCACGCCACAGGTCCCCTGATCTGTCCCGAAAATCGTCGTCTCCCAGAATCGGCCTGTTTTGTATTGGATGTACTACCATAATCCCCCTTTTTTTGGCATGGAGACTAATGAAGATACTAATCACCCCAAGCTTTTAAACAGACACTCAAACTTGAACCACTCAGAATCACTTAGAAGTTTCCACGCATCTAGCTACCACGTCATTCAATATACTCACAAAGACTTGCCACTTTCGCAAACAGCAGTGCAGATAGATTCCATTTTGATACCCTCTTCTTTTTACCGGCCAGGGTGACAATATTTAGACAGTTAACAGGTCCCGATGTTCACGCAAGAAACTTTATCGGTGGACTGAATAAGATATGGTTTAATTATAGAAAGGTGTACGGTAAAATAACATACTAGAGGGTATCCACAGAGGTCAAATAACCCAGACCAAGAAAGCTTAAGAGGAAAGAGATCTCTTCATCTCTTATGTAATGAAGACCGCTTAGTTTTGAGTTACAGTAAACATAATGAGTAGTCCCACAGAACACATCCCATCTCTGATATTCCCTTTCCATACACCGGCATTTACGAGCGATGATCATATATTCAATCCGATAACTCTAAATGCCGCTCCTTCCGTATTCACAAAAAAGTATCATCACTAAAAACCCAGCACTCTAGATCCCAAAGAAATCTCCTCTCCCCCAGCCTCTTCACCTTCCCCATCCTCCACACAGAAACCCACAATCCCAATCAAGTCCCCTTTGGAACACTCAACTTTGAAATAGCCAGAAGACTAGCAAGTCACTTAGCAAGCCTACCTCATCCAACCTGCAATGTGCCTACCCTACCTAAACTTTCCTCGAATACCATCCACACTATCCATCTCCCCTCTCCAATTCGATACCCACACAGCTTCTATTCCCCCTCAAAACTCACCTACCAAGACACAACTCAACACAACGCAACTCAACTCAACTCAACCACTAGGAAGCCAGTCCTCCGATATTCATCCTGTCTATAACTGGGTAACTAACACAATATCCAACAATCCAAAAACAGTTCGCAAAAAAGAAAAGAAAAAAGAAGAAGTACATCCAACCACCTATCCACCTATCCACCTGTTCAATTAATTACCTACCAACCTCCAACCCTCCACAAAGACCCCCCCAAAACCATCCCATCCCATCCCATCCCATCCCATCCCATCCCATCCCATCCCATCCCATCCCATCCCATCCCATCCCATCCCATCCCAATCTCCAACGCAGGTCTCCATTCCTAAATATCAATCCAGCCAGCAACCCCTCGAAATCTACTATTTCAAATTGCACAATTCAATGTCAACTGCTCGATTGATTTAGAAAAACCGCATGATACTGTCGATTGCCTTAAGGAGGCTAAGCGAGGCGGCACGGAATAAAGTTATTTGGATGCGTGAAAGGAAGTCTACAGTGGACAATGAATGCACTTTCATTTCAACTGTCGAGCTTCGTTCATGACATGTTGCAATACGCACACCAACAACACAGAACTTCGCACAAAGATGCAAGCTAGAGGGGACATGCTAAATTGCTATTTGCTATGTAATGCTTATCGATTCTTGTACCATATCAACCATACCAGACCATTCATTCATATCATCATTCCCGTATCCATTCCCTTTCCCCCCATGCACATCATCTTCATCTCACAGCACTAAGGTAGAGATGGATAGTTCCCTCCATCCAGCGAACCAGATTGAAAGGACAAGTCAACAGTCTACTGTCAACTTATCCGTCCCTCGAGCCATCACAAGATGTACCTACTCCATAGAACCCGCTTATCATCAAACACTACAAATCACTCCAATCAACGAACCAACAACCGATCAAATCAAACCGAAAAGGGTAAAAGTGTCAGGTAACCGAATTCCTATTCCGAGCCCCCCCAAAGAAAAAGAGAAACAAAAAACAATCCAGGTCCATGAGATGTATCATGACCATATGGGCGCCAAAAATATTGCTTTGTCCTAGCAAAATGTTATCCTTAACCATGGTCCGACCTTGTGGTCATTTTAATGTGCTTGCAACGCCATTCCGTTCCAATATAGGTATAATCCCAAAGTGTAAATCCGATCAATCATTTATGCCTTCTTGGCCGGTGGAGAAGTCGTAGAGTCGCAGCCTTGAGAGGCATAATTCTTCATGATTTTCTGGAAATCAGATTCATTGACGACGGCGCCTGTCTCCGAACATTTGGCTTTCTTTTGAAGATCCTTGCAAAGACCATCAAGGTCAAATTCGCCTTCTTTCACCTTAGGACAATTTTGGAGACGATCCCTAAAATATCAGTTAGCAAGTATATCAACTATTATCGCCATGCAGTAGTCTTACCAAATGGTGTTGCAAGTAAGCATTGTTGATCTATCTTCACCTGGAACTACCTCATTTTCTTCATTCTGCTTTTCATCGATTTGTTGTACAAGATCCTTCTTTGTGGCTGCAGGACTTGGAACGTTGAATGGAGTGTTGAAATCTGGCATGTCGAATGCATCGGCGAAGAAACCATCATCAAGAGCAAAAGGGTCGTTCGATAGAACATTATTTTGAGGTTCGCGATAATCACCAAAGAGTTGAGGATCAAATTGATTGTTGTTTTGTTGAGCGAACCAATCAATGCCATTGACATCGAAAACGGCAGTTTCTAAATTTCCTGAATTGATACCGGGTTCAGACATTGTACGTGGAATGGGATTGTTGGCATTGCCGCAAGCCATGTTGAGCTTTTCGCAGAAGGACAGCTCACCTGGTGCTGAGTTGCTGTTGCTACAAGTATTCTCTTCTCCAATTGTTGTCAACGTGTTGTCAATAGCTTTGTTGTATGGTGATTGCATGTTGGTAGGTTCTGGAGAGGTTCCACAAGATGAACTTGCTCCATTGTTGGAATGCGAGGAAGCCGACGGTGAGCTATATGACGTACTTTGACCATTGGTAGAAATGTTGGGTGAGCCGTTACTTGACATGGAACCGTTGGTTAGGTTTCCGAAAGCGTCAAATGGTGAACTTTTTGATGCGCTTTCTAAAAGTTCAGGGGAAAATAAACCGGAGAATGAAGACATGTCATCACCGCCGATCTGAGCTGGAGTTTGAGTCAAGCCAACACCAAAGTTACTCGCGTTAGATTGATTGCGGGAGCTAGTTTGACTCTTGTCAGTTGGACTATGAGAATTCTCGGTAGAAGCGGGGGACTTGAATGGTCCGACTGATGAGCTTCCGTTAGTGATAGGGGGTCCGGGAAGGCGACCAAATCTTGGGAACTCGAATTGAAAGTTGACGTCATTTGGATTAGCAGATGCAGATGGAAGCCCTTTGCCTGCGAGATAAGCTGGAACGTTGCCATTTGGGCTTCGGTTGATACCACCTGTGACAGACAATCTTTTCTTGTATTCCCTCAATTCCATCGACATTCGTTCGATTTGCGCTCTTAGAATACTATTCTCATGATTGGCAGATTCGGAAGCTTTCTCTAGATCCTCAACCTTCGTCTCAAGATCCTTCAAATGCTTTTCTTTTCGCTCACGGAATGCACGTTGGGCGGCACGATTTTGAGCCTTGCGTTTCTAATCAAGAAATTAGAAGCTATTCAAGACAACGAAAACACCGAGAAGTACTCACTGAAGTGGGTTCTGATGTAAGAGGCTTTCTACCGGGCTTCTTCGACGACTTATCTTCTCCTTCTCTTCGTTTACCACCGCCTTCTTCATCATCATCGTCGTCTGGATGACTTCTCTTTTCATGATTATCAGCATCGCCATCTGATGATGAGGTTCCAGGTAAGTTTCCAATCATTTGTCCTTGCGAATCATTGGTGAAGTCGAAATTAAAACTATCGTCGCCTTCAAATTCGTAGTCATAATCGATAAAAGGGCTCTCTTCAAATCCGTTCAATGTACCCGAACCCGGCGCTTGGGTCGGAGATTCGTTGAATGCGGATGTAGACGTGTTGGGAAGGCCATTGCTCGACGCAGAAATTGAAGTGTCCATATTGTTTGAAGATTTGTTTGAGTTGAGAGCAGCGAAAAGTAACTCCTCTTGTCGTGGTGATAAGCTGAAATCTGGATTTATCGGGTTTGAACGGTTGGTGCTGGCGGTAGCCATTGATGCCTTGCTATGTATTGATTTGTGATTCTGACGTAGATAAGAATGCTCGAATTCCTTTGTAGAATGAAAGGAGGGATTCTTTCTAGAAGAACTATCTCACATTCCCTAGATATTCCCGATAAGAGTGTGAATCAGATGTCGCAAGTCGAAAGCGAAATCTGGAGTTCGCTGTAAGGATAGCGAGTTGTAATTGAGTGGGATTTGGTTTCGAGGTGGTCGGAATAAAAGTTCGATTGAGTCTTCTCAACCGTAAGCTTATGCAGGACAATCAATCCCGCTTCGCCGGATAAAAGAGAGGGGCCAGATGTCTTGGGGGAAAATGTGTTGCAGAGAAATGAGAAATGGGAGGCAAAAAGTGGAGGATATGTATGGCGTAAGGTGTAGGTATGGTCTTGCTGGAGGAGGCGATGGGCTGTGGTGGTTGTCTACGCTTTTGATTCTTGACGCCTCGTATCCGTGGCCTCAACTGAGATATGGGTGGGATGGATGGATGGGTGGATGGGTGGATGGATGGATGGATGGAAACGCAGGTGAGAGAGATGGCTTGACTGGTTGATGTGACTCGCTCCAATACGTGCGTGTATGATGTAAGTAACGTCGTGATGTCTTCCTTGGATAGAAAGAAGGAATGGGATTGGGGAATACGATGGATTTCCTCGCACTGAGGAATAAAGTTCTACCCAGCTGATTTCACGCTTTTTGCGGCAGATGGGGCAGATGGACAGATTCGCAGATTCATTGCTCCATTTTCCCCTTCCTCGAATGATTCTTCAAGATTCCAGGGATTCTAGAGGGGCAGTGAATTTTTGAGTTTTCTGATTTCTCAGCAGCAAAATTTGAAAAGTCCGCTAAATCCGGATGTGATCTAGTCCCTTTTGATGTGAGGCGCAACTTGTGCGAAAGGGGAAGCAAAGTCTGGGACGCCAGGACATATCGAGTAACTTATGCAGTGGGAGACTCGGATGCGGACAGGTCGACACAGGAGAAAGGAGAAAGACGAGGGTATCACTGGCCTCTTCCCTGCGATACGAGTGCATGGCTAATCACATTAAGGTTTCTTGTCTTGGGCACCAGCTGTAGCGCCTGGATGTATATATGGACTGCCCAGGCATTCACACAACGCGTCGGCTCGATCGTTTGTTATGCAGTATGTTGCAGTGTCTTGAGCATTCGAGCACTGCCAATACTAGACGGACAGAGGATTCTCTCGGGAAGCATGCGGTGGAGGTAGTGTGGTCAGACGTTTTGTTCGTCTTTCCTGCACAGAGTAAGGTGTCTACTGCGTCTCTTGTGTCTACCACTCTGCTGTACTGCACACGGTATGAGTCAACAGCAAAAATGACGCAGGTGGTGACATTAAATTCTCTTCTACTGCGTTCGATATTAACTTGTTGCATTGTGAACAAATCAGTGGATGAGACGTTGAAGTTTCTATCCCAGCTTTGCATATGCACTACTCTTATCTAACACCTGGCTACTAGCAGCTACTTGTACCTTTTGCGGGGACTTCCATGCTGCGGGTTTTCCAGCTGGCCCTTTCTTTCGCATACAGCCAGCCATCTGTGTAGCAACCGGCATCCGTCTCCAGACTCCATTCGTAGACCACGACACACGAAACAATGCAAGAACCAAGTTACCGGATGCTACTACCGAGGCCAAGGGAAATGTGCGTACCTAGGTAAGGAGGTAGGGAGGTAGGGAGGTAGTAAGTCGTCTCCGAAGACCCCGAAATGCGGGTTGACAATCGTTCGCCGGGTAGGAAGTATCACTTATCGACTCTTTGACCCATCGCTATCATTTACAAATTGTGTCAACCTGTGAAACGAGCTTCCCAGCTACAGTCCACGAAGTCCGTATTGGTGCAACTCAAAAACAAAGATTAGATAAACTGCACATGACTTTGTGGCTGGTGAATGATCTCAGCCACAGAGCAGGTGAGGCTTGAAAGCGGGATATTCTTATGCCAGGTTCCGCTCTGCTTGCAGATCAAACACAACGTACTATTGCTCCACTCTACGGAGTATTATTCGATGCGTAAACAATTTGATAAACTCCCTATGAACTTTTAAATTTATACAGAAACATACCGCCCTTTTCCTGTCACGATGGATCTCGCATATGATCATATCCAAGAGGAAGCTCTCCAACCCGATCAGAATAAGGAGAAATCAACACAGCCTGCCCCGACGCTCAATGCCGATTTCCAAGAAGCATATAAAGCTATCTCTTCTAGTCCTTGGGGCGCAAAGTTAGGTGGGTTCTTTGGAAGTGTTGTCAAACAGGTAAGAGATGATGGTTGGCAAACATATGAGTATTGCGGCTGAGTATATCTGTCTGATCTACAGGGCGAGAATGTTTATAAAGAGGCTCAACAGGAGTTCAACACTGTTAGTGAGGAGGCTACCAAGGGATTCACAGACCTAAGATCTTCGATCATTAGTCGCACACGAGGACTTACGATTACACAAGCTCAAGAGGATGAGAAGGCGGCAGCAGCAGGGTCTACAAGCAAAGACGGGGGGTCGACTTCGAAAGATCTCTCAACAGATGAGGCATTAAAGGAATCGGAAGGTGTTTTAGCAAGATTGAAGACCGAGGCTGCGAAGAGACTAGTAGAGATTCAAAAGGCAGAAGATGCAGCAGATGAAGCGCTCCTAAAGTTTGGAACAAACATCCGAAACTTCTTGAAAGATGCTGTTAGCATTGCACCACCTACCTCGAATGCAGATGGACAAGCCAATGCCGTTCTATTCGAGAGTAAGGATTCTCAAGGGAAGAGAGTTATCCATACTACAAGATTCGACGCCCAACTCCATGTCATTCACTCTACACTCGATAGCTTCACCACTGATCCAATCAGCGAGGAATTTGAACCATGGACTAAGACTTTCAATGTTGAGAAGAAGACGGATGATATCGCTAAGGACTTAGAAAAATACGAAGAATTAAGAAGTTCAATGGAAAAACTGGTACCAGACAAGGTCAAATACGAGAACTTTTTCAAACGATACTATTTCCTCCGACACAGTATCGAAACTGCTGAGGCTAAGAGGAGAGATTTACTCAAAGGTATGGTTATTTGTGATGCCCCAGAACGTGTGAGAAACATAAATTAACGATATAACAAATAGGCGCTGCAGCAACTGAACAAGAAGAAGATGTAAAATGGACATCCGATTCTGAAGAAGACTCAGAAGCAGAGGATTCCGATGACGATGAATCTGAAGATGAAGATGACAAAGCTGTGAAGGTCAAGACAACTTCCGATAGACCAGCTTCTGCCGAATCGTCTACTACTTTACATCCTGCAACACAAGATAAGGAAAAGTCCACTGCTACATCTCCAACTCCAACTCTCAAACCAACTGAACCAAGAAAATCAAACGATGAAAAATCTCAAGCGGACAGCGATGGTAGTTATGACGTTGTGGGTGCGGCGTCGGGAGCTCCTAGTCGGGCTCCTAACAGTCCAAAAGAAAAGGTTGCAGGTGCAGGAGTAAAGAAGGAAGAGAGCGACGATGACAGCGAGGAGGAGGACTGGGAATAGATATTTTAAGTGTGTGAGGGGAACTGAATATATTCTGATGATGACAGGCGTTGTGGATAATTTGACACTAGGAGTTTTGGGATTGGATTTCCCTTTTTTTGTTATGTTATTAGCGACCTCTTTCATTGAAAGATGCATTTCTTGTGCCTTTCTATGCTATTGCTATTGCTATTGCTATTACTACGCTTACAGATATCCGCATTCGGTCTTGAGACCTGTAGCCAATAGATTGTGTTTCTTCATTGATTGACAATTTTGATATGATACCACTTATATTGTGATGGGGATTGTGTCTACATTGTTTATATTTCAACCCTCGTTTACCCCTACCCCTTTAAAGATATTCGGCTCGGTAGTATACCGGGCGGTATCGTTTTTTGTGAATGTATCATGGGGATTGTGAATGTGTATATACATATATAGAATAGAGAGGCAATGGAATTCTTTTTTGTGAGTGTGTACTTTTGATTGTTCATTTTTAGATACTGTAGTGTATAGTGTATATATAAAAGTTATGTTATGTTATGTTTATCTTGATTATTGGTTTCGGGTGGGGGTTGGGGGAGTGGGGGAGTGGGGGGAGCAGAGGGATGTGGAGGGTTTAAGAGGGGATGAGGATGAGGATGGATTTGAAGAGGGATTGGGAGGAGGGGGAGAGGGAGGTTGTGGGGGTTGAGAGGTGGTGGTGGGAAGTGGTTGAGAGGTGGGAGGTGGGAGGTGGGAGGTGGGAGATTGGTTGTATTGTGTTTTGTATATATGTATACATGTGGATTGTTTGGTATCTGGGCATTTTGGGTGTTTCTAGGATTGGGGGAGTGAAGGATCGGAGAAATAAGGGTTGGAGAGTTTGGGTATATATGGAATTTTGATTGCTAGGAGGGAAAGATGAAGGGGGTGAATGGCTTGTTGGTTGGTAAATGAGTGGATGACGGGGTTTGTGATGTTGACTGCTTGGTATATCTATTAAGTTATTAGCGAGGGAATATTTGGCGGAATCGGGACTTGTTAATCTAGGAGGGTAGAACTAGGATTAAGAAAAAGCGAGGGGAGTGATAGATTTCATTGGATTCTCTGGCTCATGTATTGGCATTTGCATTGAATGTTCTTGGGGCTAGGATCTGTATAGATCCTCGTCCAAGCAGCTGTCATTAAACGACTCAATAAATTGAATAAGCCGTCTATCGTATTCGAGAAATTTCGTTGTGATTTATCTCCGTGCTGAGGCATCATGGCCCTTCTAGCTACTATGAGATTGAGAAAACCTTCCACCCAAATGATGATGCTAGATTTTGATAGAACTATCCATCTTCATCAAATAGATTTGCCTACATGTTTGAATCGTATGTGTCCTCCAAAGAATATTTCTTATTGCCTCCGCGAATTCATCTTCATCATAATCCGCTAGCTCCAGAGTCGTCGAGGAAATGAGCATCTCAGGATGTTCCACTTTCATTCCAATTAGACTTTCCATTGACCATTCAAGTCTCGCCATGTCATGAACATCTTTAGAACTCCAACACCTCCAGCACCCTCTACACCTCCTCTCTATATTTCTTCTCGTTTTCTCTCCCATTTCATCTTCTCTTTTTGGTAACCATAGTAAACCCATCCTCGTCCACCTGAGGCACAACCGGTTCCTTGACCCTCACCAATTGTGGTGCCTCATCCATATCCACATCTCCATCCTCATCTTCATCCCCACTCGCTTCCGAATCCGTTTCTCCTTGGTCCTCCCCTTGCTGGAACTGTGCTAGACTGTCACTCTTTCCACCCTTCGCTTCCCATACCTTCTCCAACTTCCTGCACAAACTGCTTTCCTCCTCCCAGGCACCCCTCTTACATTCCTCTCTACATTTAACGATACCATTGGCAACTTCCATGGCGCTTCCATCGTCAACATTTACTTCGAATTCGTCAGACATGAACTGTAGCAGAATTGTCTCGATCCAGTCTGCTTCTACCTCCTTGTTTTCCTCCTCGGAGAGAAGGTCGATGAGGGTACCGGCAATATATTCGCGTTTATCAGAAGATTCTGGACCGCCCCAGAGAGAGGTTACGGCGAGGGAGAGGGAGGGCCAAAGGAAGATGGAGAGGACGATGCTGCGTTGAAAGTTTTTCAGACGGAGTTCTGGAAAATGAAGTTTAGTATTATGTGGTTGAAAGCATGCATATATATGTGTGTATGCATATGCGAGAGGTAAATGAACGGGTAACATGTAGGTGAGGACTGCGATTGAATGAGGGACAGGAGAGAGAATAGCATAACATACCAGGAGAGTAAACCCCATTTCCTCCATTCGATTGTGAAGAAGCCATGATGTTTGCGTTCTTCTTCCGTTCTTTTCTTTCTCTGTCTCTTGATCCGAATTCTCTGCTCTTCTGCGACTCTTCTTCCACAGTTCTTTTCTCAATATGTAACCTCGAGGCTGTTTGCGACACGAATTCCCAATACTATTATCGCGGGGTAATCTTCAATCGCAAAATCAACAATTTTTTATCCCCAGCATAATTTGTACCGCGCTAAACCTTAAAATTTATGTATGCACCAAGGATTCGATCTCTCCACCTGGACAACCATTCACAACGCCAGAAATAAATTACTCGTGTTCATCAGCTATACGACGTACGAAAATCCCCATTTCAAGGAGGAGCCAGGGACGTCGCCTATGACGTGAATCTACCCAACTATGTACCGTGTACATAAGAAGGAGCGTGCGACAGCGGCTGAGTGTGCAATTGGGCTAAGAAGGTAACAAGATAAGGCAGGTTCACTTGGTGGCAGTTTTGTTTTCAAATTCATATACATATCCTTGGTTCGTACCAAGTATTATCCGCATATCAATTATGGATTGACTGCCTCTCCTTTTTCGAGTATCCTTTACGCACTATTCGCTACTTTGCCGTGTTGTGTTTGAGACGTGTAGAGTGAAAGAAAGGGGTTCACGTCCCACGGAACAGAGAATATTGCTAACAAAGGTTTTATGCTTATCTTGTTGTTGACGGGGAGATCTTGAATTTCTTCTTGCTCTTTTATATAAATACGCAGACATTGAGGGGGCTCAATTTTTTGTGGAAGAGGATTCTGTGCAGTTGAGATTGAGGAGTTGCAGTTTTGATCTGCAATTTGGCGTTTCAGAGATCAAAGGCACGAGGACTTGAGAAAGGGATTGCCACTTAATTCGATTCGAGGCTATATCGCAAACAAGAAGATCAAATCTCACGCTCGCACAAGTCCAACAACTATGGGGCTTAGTACACTTTCAGTCGGGACGGCAGTTGCTCCTGTTGTGTTCCAAACATTTGTTGCTCACGTACGTTTTCCCTTTCCTGTACCTATATCTTACTTTCTAAGAGATCAATTCGCAGTATCTCGGAGATCGGTCACACAAAAAGCAAAAACCTACTGCACATATCTCCTATGATGAAGGTCTTCACTTAATTCGCAAATTCCTACTTTATGCATCTCAACATACAGTCGAAGATATTCAAGCCTTTACCTCGCAATGGGTACCTCACCCTCCTTACATTAGCGTGAGAGAGACAACAATTGCGCAGAAACATATACATGAAGCAGAAAAGTACTTGTCGATTCAATTGGAGAAACAGGGGGGGATTGGAATAGTTGGGGGGCATCAATGGTGGAAATGGAGGCGACCTGGAAATGAGCTCAAGTCTGAAACGATCGAGATGAAAGCAGATCTTGAAGAGAGGAATCAGAAGGGGGAACCTCCTAAGAGAGTCATGCTGTATGTTCATGGGGGGGCTTACTTTTTCGGAAGTACAGATGAACACAGATATCAGATGCAAAGACATGCCAGGAAGTTGAAGGCCGTGGTCGTAGCACCTAGATATCGTTTGGCGCCTCAATTCCCATTTCCATGTGGCCTTAACGATTGCTTAGCAGTGTATCTCAGTCTTCTTGATGATTTGCATCCATCCAGTATTATCTTTGCAGGGGATTCAGCAGGTGGTGGTATGGTGTTGACTATGCTTGTCATTCTGCGTGATAATGGTTTACCTTTACCTGCGGGTGCTATTCTTATATCACCATGGGTTGATTTGACTCATTCTTTTCCGAGCGTTGCTGCGGATAACCCTTTGGATTATATCCCACCGCATGGATTTCACCACCGACCATCCCCTGCCTGGCCACCTCCGAACGCAGATGATTTGGCGGATATAAAGAAAGGGATTTCTAACAATACGTCAAAGAGAGAAACCAAGGCCACATCTAAACAATCGGAAAAGGATGCAATTCGGGGATTCACATCTGATACTAACCCACCACCAGAGACGCATGATAATGCTGCCGCTGCTGAAACTTCATCTAATAAGACTGAAAGGCCATTGACAAGTTCGATTCCTAGACCTGGATATGATCTATCAGTCATGATTGATGAGAAGCTAGTTGTGATAAAAGACCAAATTCAAATGTATACCACAAATCAGCTATTATCCCATCCTCTGGTTTCTCCAGTCCTTCAGAATTCACTTGGTGGTCTTCCACCACTGCTCGTTCTCACAGGCGGTGGCGAGATGTTACGGGATGAACAAATTTATGTCGCACATAAAGCTGCCAATCCAGTTCGATATGCACCTGGGGATGCGTTTTGTGATCCAAAGTCTCGTCTAGAGGCATGGGAAAAGTGGGCACCAACGGATGTACAATTACAAGTTTGGGATGATTTATGCCACGTTCCGCCGACATTAAGTTTTACACGACCAGCCAAACATATGTATCGATCGATAGCACAGTTTGGAGCTTGGGCTTTAGCCAAGGCTCAGCAAACGGGGATTGAGATACTAGATGATGATGACATTTCGGTTATCTCAAAGTCTTCAGACTCGGGCGAGGATGCTCAAAAGGTAATTTTCCTACATCAGTTCTTCTATATTTAATTCACTTGGACTAACATAGACTAGGAAACACCTGAATCTAGAGAGGAAATAGCTGGATCTATAGGGACAATAGGGAAGGCAGGCGATCCTCTCCCTCCCTTCGTAGATCATATGATCCGTCAACGTGTCGATCGTCATGGCAACATATTTCCTCTCGACCCAGCTGATAAGCTTCCTGCTTGTAACATCTCACCCAATGAGGTCGGTGTCATCAAACCGGGGCCAGTCAAGAAGTGGATGGCCGTAAAAACAAAATGGGACACGAAATATGCCAAGGATAAGCGAAAAATACAAAAGAATAGAGCAAAGGAAATTGCAAGAGGATATGAGCAATTTCTAGATTTACAACAAGTACCAGAGATGCCACCTCCTAGTGCATTGGCCGGACGCAGAATGGTTGGTGTGGAAATAGACAGGGAAAGTGGAGGCAAGCAAAAGAAGAGCTGGGGATTATCGAAGTGGAGTACATGGGGTAGCAAACATGATGAACTCACAATAGATCGCGAAATCGAAGCAGAAAAGGCTGGTAAAAATGTTGAGACCATGACTGCGAGTGCAGAGCACGGAGCTGGTGCGAGGGACTTGCAGAGTAGAGAGGCGAATGACACTATTGCTCATGAGGCTGGCAGTGCTACAGGAGAGCCAATCTCAGGGGCTCATGAGGTAGTTCAGCCTGTCAAAACGCCGCCAAAGGCTAGAGCTGGGTTTACTGATATTCAGGCGAATGGGGGCGGGATCGCTGATATAGCGGATGAGAAAGCTGATATGGAAGGAAAAGCGGGTGGGGGAATTAACGGGGAATTCTTGACCAGTTATTCTGATATGCAACAATCAATGAGGGCTGGGGACGATCCTCTGTTTCCTATGAAGAAAATTGCTAGTACCCAGGTTGCGGAACCTATTCCTCAGTCAACTTTGGCGTCAAGAGCTCCTGCTGAAGAAGTGAATGAAGTTGGGAGGGAAATAGATGTGCCAGCAACAACAATAAACCAACCGATTATTGGAGTTGACAATGAAGAGGGGGTAGTGAGATATACTAGTAATGGGGAGGAAATGAGAAGACCTACGGCACAAGGTATAGCTTTCCCCTTTTCCATGCGCATGGGTGGGGAGGGGGTAGATGGGATTATGAAAGATGGTGTTCGGGAGAGAAATGCGCGTAATGGAAAAATGGGGAGAGATGCTAATGCCAGTACAGAATCACTGGTTGGTAGTGTCAGGAGCGTGGTTCCAGAGGGATATGAGCGGAAGTACATTGACGAAGTGGAAGATTATGTAACGGTGAAGATTGCAGAGGATGGAGGAAAGGGGAAGGAGAACACGCATCTGAGCGCGGGGGAGAATGGTGTTGGGCCCGATAGTTCCCCTGCGTATAGTTCAGCAGATGGAGTAAGCGAAGATGAAGGACAAGGGGGATTAGACATGCTAGGTGCACCTCAGAGGGGTAGCAAGGGCAAAGAAATTCCGGAGAAGCTGAAGACAACAACGAACTTGGATGGACGGGATGATATCAATCATGTAAGCCCAAGACTTTCAGCTGTAGGGGCTCATTTACGACCGGGAGTTGAGAGGTTTTACTCGGCACAGGAAACTCAGGAGGTTAAGAATGCTAAGGAGACTAAGAAGTGATTCTTTCTACATGTGATTAAGAGGGATTGAATTGTATTAAATGTCTGGAATAGGATAGAACGGGTCACTGGAGTTTAATTGCATTAATAT
Organism: Botrytis pseudocinerea; assembly: GCA_019395245.1. Taxonomy (NCBI): domain Eukaryota; kingdom Fungi; phylum Ascomycota; class Leotiomycetes; order Helotiales; family Sclerotiniaceae; genus Botrytis; species Botrytis pseudocinerea. The sequence goes on from JAHXJK010000200.1 coordinate 189,246, forward strand.
CAGCGCCACCGTGCAGAAGTTATTAAACCGAGTTTCAGATTAGTATAATAGCGTATACCAAAAAGCGATAGAGACGACTAGCAAATAACGAATAGATTCATGCTACAACCATCTTTCTTCTCGACTTCTGTATTCAATTGTAAGGTATGCGCGGTACCAGGAATTATCATTAAGAAGCTTGGGCTGTGGATGGCGTGTCAAGAGAAAGGTATGTACTAGGTGGCTGCAAAGGTTTGAATTTACATTTCTATACATACAACGAACTCGTGTTGATGTCACGCTACGCTGCCCCTTTATGAGTTGTACTGAGCAATAGCGGATAAGCCATATAGTCGTACGGAGTTTCGTAATTCGCCAGCTTATGGATACTCAAATTTACATCAATCTTTTCCAGACAATTTGATAAGTTCTAATACCTACAAAGGAGTCTCAGATTGCACGCTATCACCGTTAAAAGCTTCCTGATTGGTCAATACAATCGCGGTTCCAATTCCCGATGTAAAGCGCGACTTCAAAGAAAACAAAAACAACCTTTGCATTGAACTTCCGTTGTGAAGACTGACGTGTATCGTTGATAACAAAGGGAGCCACGTTTGTGTGCATTTTATGGTGGATAAATAAATCTTCTTCATTCCTTGGATCTCTGAAATTTGCATCTCGAACTTCAATCTTGCCTACGCATCCATCTTGGCGCACCAACCCAATGTGGCAGGTCCCAACGTTATCATGCTCACAGCTTCCTATACACCGGGCTTGGTACGCCCAACTTCGACTTACAGATTTACCACCAGTTTCTTTCACTCGTGATTAATCGTTGAAGGTTCCAGCTTCCTGAATGCCGGGCTTGGTATCGCGGCATTTGGGTTGCAGATACTCGAGTGGTTTTTGTTATCTGAAGCTGATGTGTCACTCATTCTCAACCTTCCTAAATGCTGTGTCTTCTTTTAAGGGATGGGATTTTCAGGTACTAGATGAGTTTCTCGAAAGAGAAGGTAGAGTAAGTATATACATACAGCCAAGATGGCCAAGCTTGCCAAGTGGTTCACAATCTTGAAGAACTTCATTCACATACCTATTTGCGACCGAGGGGGAGCTACAGGCAGAATTGAGGGGAAACAGTGACTGCGAAAGCCACAATATTGATACATATATATACTTGAGCATCATGGTCTACGTGAGAGTTTCTGATCAGTTTCTTACTCCTCAACTGCCACCATGAAGTTTACATCATTGTACTACATTGCGGCTCTCGCTCCTGTTTTTTCTCAGGGATGTCTTCTCCCAGAAGAACGGGAAGGAAAACCAAGAGTCGTACGTCGTCAAACTAGTAATGGCGTACCCATCGGAACTGGTGATCGCTACAGCGCTGGTACCATTGCACCACGGGGTGTAGGGTCTCAAACCACCACTTTCACCACACTCTTGAACGTCAACGAGATCTCAAGTGGACTCAAAGCTCTTGCGAGCGTGTACGGTATCACCACTTTCAACACACCATACACCACCTATAACGGTGCTTCCATCACTGGCGCTAAAGTTGGAGGTAATGGAACATGTAATGATGCAATTCGCGTGTATTTGAATGCAGCCATTCACGCAAGAGAGCGAGGTTCTTCTGATGGCTTATTGTTTTTCATTAGTGATCTCTTGTATGCAAACAAGAATGGTCTCGGTCTGAAATTCGGTTCAAAGTCATATACCAATGCTCAAGTGAAGACAGCCTTGTCAACAGGAATCGTCTTTATTCCGCTCAGTAACCCTGATGGTGTTGCTTATGACCAGTCCACCAACAGCTGCTGGCGTAAGAACCGGAACCCTGCATCGGGAACTGGAACCTCTGCTGGTGTGGATTTAAACCGCAACTTTGACTTTGTGTGGGATTTGACCAAGTGGGCTTCAAGCGTTCGAAGTCAGGTTGCATCTTCCAGTCCTTCTTCTGAAGTATTCCATGGTATGTAATTTTACCTCTCTATTCCTAGTTCAAACGAAATCTAATCAATCTCACTCTATAGGTACCGCTGCCTTTTCAGAGCCAGAAACCAAGAGCATTAAATGGGTCATGGACACCTACTCCAAGGTTCGCTGGTTCGTCGATCTACACTCGTACACCGGTGACGTTCTCTACTCCTGGGGAAGTGACACAAACCAAGCCTCCTATCCCACTATGAACTTCCTCAACACAGCCTATAACTCTGTCCGCGGAATCGTATCCGATACTCCTGGTTCTGGCTCCGGCTACGGTGAATACTCACCCACAACCGAAAACACTGCCAACAAAGCTGCCGCTACAAAGATCGGTGCAGGTATGAGTGCGGCTGCTGGACGCACATACTCTGTTATCCCAGCTGCGGCATTATATCCAACCAGTGGTGCCAGTGATGATTATTCTTACTCCAGACATTTTGCCGATACGACCAAGAATCTTATCCATGGTTATACCATTGAATTTGGATTTGGTAATTCGGCATCTAGTTGTCCATTCTACCCCACCCAGGCTCAACATAACTACAACTTGCAAGAAATTGGAGCTGGATATATGGAGTTGTTGCTTGCTGCTGTTAGCTTGGGATTGGGTGATGCTACGACTTGTTAGGGCGGTGTTGAATAGAAAAATACTTGGAGATTGAGATAGAGATCTGGGTCTTATACTTGGGTCTCCTTGATTGTGCGTTTGGATTAGAAATATGAATCACATCGGCTGCAATTAAGTGATGCATGAAATACTCAACTTTGTTAATTAATCACTTTCAAATCCATTCAAGTGCTCATTCATGCATGTATTCATTCGCTCATTGCTTTTTGCTTCTCCTAGTCCAGATTTTGTCAATTTGAAGCTTCGGTCTTCTGAACACTCCATGGATAATATCCTGCTCGAGGATAAAAGTAATACAAATTGTGGAAAGTGACCTCGTCGAGTAATACTCCCTAGTGGTGTTCAATATTCAGTTTGGGGTCGAAATTATGCATTAACAGAATCATGAAACAGTGCAAGATTATAGACATACATTTCAGTCACCATAGCAATACATAGTTTCCATTTGAAAAACCCATCATGCCCGGTGATTCTCCCAGCGGAATGGCAAGTTCAGTTCACCCGTTAGCTTGCCACTACCAGGGTTTTTGATAAGACAGGTTACAGTTCAACTTTCAGTGATGTGACATTCCCGAATCAGTATATATCTCTCAACCAATAGTATTTCCGAGGAAATAATATATTCGTGGGCGTGTGTGAAGTGATAAGCGGCATACTAACGGTAATAGAAAGGAGCTAGATAACAACGAACTTAACTACTCAAAGCAGATCTGTCACCTGTGGCCCATATCATTGGTCTAGAGCCAATTTCATGAGTCTCAAGCCTAGGTTTTCGAGAATCTGGGGTTGGTGAGTGGAACTGTCTAGGTTCATAAGAGGTTTGGTTGCAAGACTGCATCGCCTCGATCGACGAACTTAGGGGGGGGCTAAGTGTAAAAATTAGGAATTGAAGACTAACGGCCGCACAATTTTTATTTTTTTGGACGAGTACTTCGTCATGATCAGTATCTAAAGAATTTCTCGAATCTCGTTTCTGTTCTCTTCTTATTTTCTTTCTGTACAATGGATTTGAACATCCATACTTGCAATACACAAAGGAGATACACAGGATATAATACTCTAATTTTTAATAACTATACAAACATTCAACCTCTATCAATCTTTGAGATCGGCACATACATTAGAAACCCTTCGGCTTTATACAATATTTAACTACTAACAACCATGAACACTGGGTCGAACAACCAGCTACTTTCGATTTCCAGCACCGAAACAAATATTTCCCAATCCGCATATGACAATATTGGCACAAGCATTGAATTGTCTTCAATGTCTAATATCACTGCTGAGAATGAACACCTCTCGATCTCCAGCAACAGCAGAAACGTTAACTCACCGGGTAGCATAATCAATTCGGGTACAATGGCCCAACAGCCTCAATCTGATAATGCTAAATCGACCGCTCTACAATCACCAGCACCAACACCCATCCGAAAATGGCGGTGGCCAAAACCACCGCCTGAGAGAAGAAGAAAAGCAGTAACATCAGATACAAATACCAGTATCAATACCAATACTAGTACCAATACCAAACCCCTCTCACCACCTGAAATCTATTCCAAAATGATCTGGAAATGGGTAACACCCGAAAACCCCTCTAAGCCCACCACTCCCTCACCCTCATCCCCACGCACCCTCACCCTCACCCTCTCCCACGGCTTCTCAAAATACTGGGAAGACATCTCAGACGAAGAACTAGTCATGCATATTCCGCCCAACATAATCCAGATCTGGAAAGATAGAATCGCCCAGCGACGTGTGCAATCGCGAGCTGCGGGCGCGGAATATGAAAGGGAGTTGGAAAAGGAGCTGGAGGAGAAATATGGCGCGATGTTGAGGTGTAGGAAGGAGATGAATGGGGAGGCGTTTGTGGAGGGTTTGTTGGAGATGGTGGAGGAGTGTGGCTTGGCTGGGGTGGTGAGGGAGAGGGGGAGGAGGGCGTTTTGGAAGGGGGTTCGGGTGATTAGATGAGTATTGGGATATGGGATATGGGATATGGGATATGGGATATGGGATATGGGATATGAGAAATAACAAATAGGAAAGGAAGAAAGAGGGGTGGGGAGTTATATACCACATACTCGCAACAATAATTGATGGCTTACCATCACACCAACGCCCAACGCAACCGTCTGTCTCTATCACTAGAGACTCCAGATCTATACAAATTATACAACTATCAACGACTACGAATACTCCAAGATCACCTTATCCATTATCCACCCACCGTACCCTTCAAATGATGTGACGTTCTTTCTCTCCTCTCTTTTTTTCTACTTCTCCTACCACTCCTACCACTCGTAAAGACGAACTACACATACATATTATATATGCACAGTGTGGACTACCACCCAATCTCATTAACTGAATAGCTCCATCTAATATCTATGTCCGCACTCACTATGTGTGAAATTCGGACCCAAATTTTCCTCGGGAACCTTCTTCCGCTTCTGTTCATCTTATCCCCCCCATTAAGAAAGTATTTCACAGCAAATACATACTTTAGCGAAGACAATCAATATATTCATTTCACTTGCCCAACACAATAGGATTGATTTTAAATATACATACAATAGTAAGAACTTGAAGTGGATATCAATCTCTATTCTCTATTTCTATTCTTCATTCCAAACTTTCATATTGATATGAATATTTGTCTAATATAATAAGCTTCTCTTCTCCTTCATGGTTTAAATATGTATATGTGTGTATATGTAGCTAATCCCATGCCTGTTGTGCTATAAAGCTTGTCTCAAGCCCATGCCCAAATTCTCGCGCGCAAAAATACATTAAAATGCAGCGAAACGAAGAATACCAGATTATTTAGCAACGTTAGTTTTCTCCTGTGGTTTTCCCCTCCCACGTCTTCCATTTCCACCACCCCCACTGCCTCCACCATTAACAAGCTCACCTCCACCTCCAGCCTTCACAGTTTCTCCACCACCTCCACCACCTCTCCCTCTACCGCCTCTACCTCTCGTACCACTTTTTCCTCTCCCACTACCACTCTTCGCACCACCCCTCCCAGCCGCACTGCTAGAAGCCTTCATCCTCTGTGCTTCTTCCTCCATTGCTCTTTTACTTTCCTGATCCCACCACTCCTGAAATTGCTGCTCCTCTTGAATTTCCTGAAGACTCCTCTTTGCAACTGCTTCTTTGATCACTTCTTGTTCTCTCTGTTGCATTCCAATGATATCGGCCATTGATAATTGCAGAGAGGGCTCTGCCTTGGATGTCGGTGCTTTGTATGATTTAGAATGAGGAACGAGCGGAGTGGATCTAGATGATGGTATAGTTTGTTTCGATGAACCCGGAGATGGTTTTTGTGCTTTCGTGATGCTAGCGCTATCATTCCTTTTCTGGCCGGCAAATCTAGTATCTGGAGACGCAACTCGACGTGTAGTAGAGGGAGTATTTACTGGTGAAACTGCTGGCGAAATCGTTGAAAATGGTGCTAGAGCTACTGGTGAAGATTTATTCTCTTTATCAAGGATATCCTTGAGATTTGTTCTCGAACCAACATCCGCAACTTGCCAAGGAGACAATGCTTTTTCTTTGCCTTTACTCAAGGGGGTCTGTACAGCTTGTTGGAATGCTGCCTGTTGTTTCTTACGTTCCTTCTGTGAGAGTCTTGGGGTTGCCGACTTAGCAGTTGCTTCTTCATCTTTGGCTTTTTGAGCTGAGAGGCTCAAGGACAAATTTGAAGTACGACTTGTTGATGCCTGGGCCATGATTTCTTTCATATCAAGCTTTAGTGAAAGGTTGGGAGAAGACCATGTTTTGGTTGCTGATTGAGGTGTGTCGGGAGGGTATTTGATTCCTAAACCAACAGAACTTGGCAAGTCCGTAGGAGACCCTGAATCTAAAATCTTGGGGGTTGAGCTGGTTGTAGGAAACCTTGGAGTAGCTGGACCACCAGGAGAAGCAGAAGTTAAATCGATAGTCAAGTTCAAGTCAGGTAGACTTCCAGGCAGTTCATCGTCATCCATATCGAACATAAAGTCGGCTGCCACATCCTTGGGACGTATACTTGGGCTAAATGGTTCGTTCTTAGCCGCCCTGGATTTTCTCCTGGCTTTCTCATTACTGGGAGATGACATATTGTCATCAATACTCCCCATACGCATCTTAAAGGACGAAGACAATCGACTATCATCATCTTTAAGATGAGTACGAAACATCATATCTCCAAGTCTGCGGCGACGTTCCTCGTCTATGTCCTCTGCTAATTCCGGATACTTCTCGTGTAGATCCAGATCAGCTCGGCCACTTTTTGCAAATGGCAGACAATGCAATTGATTGTCGCGGACGACTTCATCCAATTCGAGCACAAGTTCCTCGTCAAGATCATCAAGTAGACTATTTAAAGTTAGTGACGTACAAGACTAGATACCAGGATATCCTAGCCCACTAGGAATCCGAGAAAACACTTACTGATTCTCGAGCATTGATTCCAGCTGCAAGCACATATACTCAAGGCCAGCATGTTTAAGCTCGATGATTGAGCAAGGTGCTATAGCATTGACAATATTGCACACATTGCGGGTAGTAACTTTGAAGATGTTAGTATTACTTGTAAAAAGAATATGTGAGGCGTGAGGTGCTGAAAGAACATACCAAACCGGCCCAAAACGTGCTGACAGATTTGGGATAATCTGTCAATCATCAACTCATTTGCAACACTCATGACATCCAAGATAAGCTCTGAGAATTCATCAATGTCTGGGGAGACTATGTGGTCGAAAAGCTCAGGCCCTATATCAACATATAGATAGCGTAATACGACCTCAAAAGTTTCTGGTGCAATATGCTTCAAATCAATTCTGATCGGACCTGTGCTTTCCGAGCGTCTGCCAACAAGCCATTGACCCCCAGACCGACCATTGAATAGACCGTCGAAGAAAGGACATCGTTGGCATGCAAGCGCACTGTGGATGGGAATTTCTCCTCCATCTAACTCAACAAGAGCATCACAATCATCGAAGAACTTCTCGTCTTTAATTGCATTGTCCATATCAGTGGTTATTGAGTCTGAGGGCCGCCTATGAAGTCCAGGCCCATTCAAGTATTCCATGTTCAAATAGGAACCAAGTTCCATGAGTTGGCCCCTAACCTTTCTGTACCTGAAAGCCAAGTGTGGGTAGTAGTTTGCAAAGTTCCAAACATCGGCAACTTCATCCTGGTAAAGAAAGATAACAATATTGACAAGAGTGATAAAATCCAGGCCGTTGAAAGTGATTTTTATCCTATCACTTGTGCCATTCTGGATATTGAGAATATCAGGTTCTGATTTGGAACGATCAGGGAGTGAAGCGTTTCCATTGTGGCGGAACTCGGCTAGAAGCGATCTTAGGACAGAAGATCTACCTGCGACCAAGAAGCTATGGACAGGTATTGCGATGTCAGATGTGCTGGTACATATCTCAATATCATAGCCGCTATCAAAATTTTGACCCATGAACAAGTGTTCGACGTCCCCCTCAAGGTCCGGAGACGTAATCACGGCTGCCATGACTGACCCATATTCAGATGCCAAATTATCAAAGCGACCCTGCCATTTTGCATGCTGTTCTGCTGGGTATTCTGAAGCCACGAGATCTTTTATGCTTGACAATGGTTCAAGATCCTCTAATAATCTCTCATCTTCAATTCTCACTTGAGTCCTAGTCACGTCGGAGTCCTTACGGATCGCCGCAAATACACCAAAAGGGTTACTTCTAACAGCAACTACTTTGGTAAGTCCGGGGACCCGCTGAAATTTGAAATCCTTGCGATCATAATTACTATTCCCAGTGAAAGAATCTTTATTCTTAGCTCTTTTGACACGTCGCCACACGGCACCAGCTTGAGTGCAAACTATGACGGATCCATTCTCAGCAACACCGACAGATTTTATTCCATCCCAGTTACCCTTACGGAGTGACCAGACTCTCTGCGGCTGTGATAGAGCTTCCTTGATTTTCGAGGGGTTGGTTGTTGAAGCTGCCGCAACTTTTGTATCAACTTTCCTTACGTTCAAGGTGTACAAGTCTCCTCTACCAGAAATGGCCGCAATCGTGTCTCCACCAGACTCAATATTAATGATATTGTTCGACTCATTATCATATCGAGTTGTGAAAGAAGTGCTTTGAAGATAGTAGTTTGTGAAACTTTCATGTAACGGGAATTTGACCATGTTATAACCGTAATTCGTGAAGACACAGACTGTATGATTTTCCAGAAGGCATATAGTTGCACCATTGATAGCCGAAACTTTAACAATCGATGACTTGAATAGAGATGCCGCAACTCTACGGGGTATTGGTTGAGCCTCCAAAGATCGGGAATCAGAATCCATAAGGCCTAATTGTCCTTCGTTTTTTCCCCAACAAAACAGTGAGCTAGATGTATGGGCCACAGAATGAATCGCAGATGCAGCGATACCGACAATAATTTCTCTTTTCAAAGGTCCGAAAATCTGGCGCGGAGTTGTGCAAAAAGGTTCTTCATCCTTTAGTGCAGGGCGAGGTAGATTGTAGCCCAATTGGCCCCAAGTGTTTGTGCCCCAACTGAAAATCTCTCCTTCGGATGATACAGCAAGAGTATGGTTCTGGCCAAGAGCAACGGTTGAGACTTTCTTCCCAGCTAAGCCACCTTGGTTCACTGGCACATAATTGAAGCGAGTGGTTTCATCTCCCATTCCTAATCTACCTCCAGGACCAAAGCCACACATGTAAAGGTTTGATTCTGGATCTGTAGTCAAGACAGCACTACTCAACTTGGAAAGAACAACATCTTGTATAATTATAGGCCTGTTTTGGATCATGGAGGGAAGCTCCGATACAGTGGTAGGAAAGTTTTCGTGGCCCACGACGAGGTTGTCATTACCGACAGAGTCTAGGTAGTTTTCATAAAATTGAAAGAGTAATCGGTCGGGACGCTTTAGTGTTATCCTTTCCGGATACTGTCGATCATCCTGATCACCGAAACCCAATGAAAAGTTTTTGTTGCTGCCAAAAGCAAAAAGCTCATCCCCATCAATACTTTCGGGTTCTGACACATCAATCTTGAGCAACTCAGAATCACCGTCATTGGAGTCGTCATCTCTTTCATGGCGACGCAATCTTTGCTCCCGAATGTACTCCCGAATCGATCGCGGTGCGATCGTCGCATTGTAGACATCGAACGGGGTATTTCCCTCCCGATCTTTGATCTTGATAACTGACGAGTCCGGCTTGGCTCCTGTGTTTCCAGTGGCGCGGTCCTTCGAGTCCCTTTCAATAATCGCTCGAGCAATCGTGACGTTACCAAAATATAAAGCCCTATGCAATGCTGTCCATCCACTTTCTGTGTCTTGTATATAGAGGTCGATAGACGGGTGGTCGATGAGGGCGGTGGCAAACTCTATTGCATTCACAGCTGTTGAAGACGCAGCTCGGTGCAAAACTGTTAATCCAGCATGATCTCTGCTATTTAATTCCACTCGAGTGATCGCATTACCCTGCCCCTTAATCCCATTTATGTTTCCAGCAGGACCAGAAGCCTTACGACCCTTGCCGAAAGTCTTAGGTGACGTTCCAAACCCGCCCGAACTTCCTATTTTACTCCCAAAGCTACTGGAAAATGTCGGTCCTCCACCATGCCCTTTCAATGTATGCGATGGATTGGCGACATTTGCCAATATGCGCCGAAATTTATCGACGTCATCTTCGAGATAATATTTCCAGAGAAGATTGCTCATGTGTGGATAAGGGTGGCAAGAGGGATATCTTCCGGTTACTTCAATGAACACCTAGCTGTGGCCTCAGAGGGACACGGCGTTTTTAAAGGTGTTATGAAGCGGAGGAAGACTCCTGACAATGTAGAAGAAAAATAAAGTCTGGTCTTGATCTGCCAGACGTCTTAATCGATAGTCCGAGGTGATTGGGGCGATTGTGAAGCGGGGGTGCTTGTGCGATTGATGGAAAGTTGTACGAGCTCCGAAACCTGTAAAGTCTTGATATTCTAGTCGATTTTATGTATTCGATTGAGTTTCTATTAAATTGTGCCGTCTTGCTGTGAATATGAGTTGAAATGGTTGAGTCGGTATCGATATGGTGGTTATTGGAAATGCATCGCACAATGTGAAGGCCGTTGACATTGTGCGACGCGATAAATGTCCCGGCCAATCGGAACCGCGACTTTGGCAGCATGCTTACGGAGTATCTTGAACGTGGGGCAAGTATTTGACGAGACCCATCGTGTTCTATTCCCTACCGTCACTACTTCTTACCTAGTAGACACGTAACGCAAATTTGGAGATTTGTAGCTTTCAATTCTCGAGCATCAGAACAAGAAATGTTTGAAGCTTGAGAAGAAAGTTAATATGTTACTGGCATGAAGCTCTCTTTATGCATTCGTGCTCTAACTCGAAAAGCCATTTTCTGAAGCGGTGAAGGAAAGGGACCCACACGTTCATGCAATTCTCAAAGCATTCTCGACATTTTCTATCATAAATCGTATTTTCAGAAGAAGGTCGACGCACACTCACTCTATTATTGGTTGATATTTGGAATGGAAACTTAGGCAATGAAGCTCGCAATTCTAGACTATAATTTTCTAATCTTCGGACCCTGATCTCTATGATGACCACCACATTTTTGGGTAGGTCTCAAATGTATTTGAACCTTCACTCGAATCCAAACTTCGCGTCCGTCTTCTGCTGGCCCCTTTAAACATAGATACAAGCGAACCATTTGGCCGACAATGCGATCCCAGTGTTCTCTTAATGGATTGATCGTTACCGGTCAAACATGATTCCCATTTTAATTGTACCTATCATGTATTGAGTAAACATTATTCATGATTCCCAACTTCTCTGTAGAGCACCGTAAGGATGGCTAAAGAGATCTAGTCATATGATTGAATCTTCTCGATATCTTCAATCTCGATGTTCTAGTAATGGACTCGGCTTCGATGACTTCAGAACTTCCGTCAACAGAATCGTCCAACTTCTCGGGCGCTGTTTAATGTGCAAACCATTATTCTCTCTCAAGTCTTCAGATTACTTCCAGGCGCTTCATCCTCAGCCTCTGTCCACTCGTCTTCTCCTCTTCTGGCTCCCCAGAATCCTCTCCCATAACTAACCAAGATCTCTTCTCCCTTCTTGATCCCCTTCCACTTCCCCACACCCTTTCCCCTCCCTCCACCAGCCTTCTCTCCTAGTACCCAAACTCCCATGCCTCTCTCTCCCCTCCCACTATCCCAAATCTCCTTAAACTCAGCGTTGACCCTCGCCCTCTCCCCACCAATATTCACCCCCCTAAAATCATTAATAAACCTCGCTTCATTCCCCTTGCCTTGTGCATCAACTCCGATACCTCCCTCTCGATCCAAACTCAGATCATAATCACTTTTCTCATGCCATTCTACCAGCTTCCTCATCTTCTCATCCCCCGAAGTACTGGGTGCATGCACTTCACCGATGTACTGTAGAATGAAAGTTCCAGGTTTCAAGTCCCTTGTAGCGAATAAGCCACACTGACCATTGGCGGGATGTGATGGATCACTAATCTGCGTAATTTTGACGAGAGGTGAGGGGCCTTTAGCGTGAGAAGCGGGCACGGGAAGGGAGTCTGCGGTTGGCGTGCGGAGGATTTTCAGGTGTGAGGAGCTCATTGTTGTGCAGTATGTGGGGGCTGTCAGATACGGGATCTGAGAGGGCCAATTTTTGGGTAGGGGTTGAGATGGTGCCATTTTGTGTTGGGGGGATTTTGTGTGAACGGTCGGGGTCCAATTGAGTTTCCAGAGCCGTCTTCCAACTCACGTGAATCTTTTGAAGAACGGCTCAACCCAAGACGATATGGTTGAAACGGACACTTCGACCTGTTTGATCCTGAGACCCCTTGGCTAAAAACTTATAGAGAAAGTATACTTCTTCCCCAACGATTTCTCTCAATCTCTTCCCTTCCACCTCCATTCGCTTCACCCCAAACCCAAAAAATTCCATCATCGAGTGCCAAGCCTTGGCGTCCGTTAGCGCCCGCCCCCACAAAACCCCTAGCAACAATGACGAGCATGGCGGCAAACCCTGAGGAGATCATTCTTTCCTACAATACCTCTTTGCCATTTCCATGCGTATTTGACCATTTGTGTCCTTGTTTACGAAAGACGGGCTTTAAGAATTCCATGTTTTCAAACTTGACATTCGATACCCTGCGACTAGCTGTGACCGGCGAGACAGGATACATGAATGGCGAGGCAAGGAATGCGAAAATGAGATGTAAACAGTTGACAGTGATAGGGCTGTAAACAGGTTTTGGATATGACGCATATGCTTGTAACAAACAGGAACATTTGCTCCTTTCTATTGGTAATTTTGCGCAGTTGTTTACTTACGGCAATGAGGTCATCTTTGATAAGTGACGCCACAAAGGTGAAAACGATGGGTATGGATTGAAGAGTAGCAGGTATAAATTGATAGATTTCACCGCCACATCTACTAAATTCGAGATCTGGATCATTATACACTTCATCTATCTACTATACAATTCCATCGCAATCCAATCATAAAACAGATCAAACCAGAACGACACTATTCAACCTGATTCAACTCGAATCGCTATCAAATACCAAAGCAGCCATGCCTTCCCTCGTTGAATCCCTCACAAACCTCGTCTCTTCCATCTTCAACGCCATCATCGCAACCTTCAGCTCCATCATCGCCTTCCTCCAATCAATCCTCAGCACCATCCTCGGCCTCGTCAATGCACTTTTCGCTGCAATCGGTTCTGCTCTCGCGGGTATTGCGCAGACGTTTGAGGGATTGTTGAAGTTTGTCTTGAGTATGTTTAATTTTCTTCCGAATGGTAGAATTAGAATCAAAAAGGGGATAGGAAGAATGAAAGGTGAAATAATCAGAACACCAGCTAAACCTTTTCTTCAAACAGGCAACATAGTTATCATCGCCGCCCTCGGCGCTACCTTCGTCGCATACACCGTCTATCAACGCAATCAGGGAAGACCTGTTACTGCTGCACCCGGTAGCTCCAAGAAGACTTCTTGAACTTGTCTTCTCTCGAGTCTGAGTATCCAAACGGGCGGTGGAGGAATGCGAAATGAAGAAAACGAACTCTAGGAAACTTCCAGCTGAAAACCCATCATGATGAAATACATAACAGGAATTCTGGATGGAGTGAGTGAAAGGAAATAAAAGGATAGAAAAATGACATAAGGGCGGTTCACTTGCGGATATGCTTTATGATACCTCACTAAGTAGTACTAATACAATAATCAAAACACACACCTGCAACAACAATTCATCTTGGAGTGAAACACAGATAGCAAACTACACATCGTGTAACATATTCCACCTTTTCAAATCAAGATCAGTCTGTCGGAACCGGAGACCGAGTCATATCGTACAGATTCCGTACGACGTGAGTATTCCGCGATACTCTAGATTCCGTGGGGGCGCATTGATCTATCCACCTCTGCATTACTGATACCCATTCCAATGCGTCGTGTAGAAAACGTACAAAGTATACCTAGGGAGGTAATGTTCGGTTACATGGAAAGGGGGCATTTCGGTTTCCTCGCCTGATTACCTCAAGATTACCTATTGTACGGGTCAATGCAAAGCACTAGCAATCCTCACTACCCAAATCAATCATCTCGGTTGTGCGTAGTCTGATTAAAGACATGGATACGCTAGCTTCTCGCAACTATGAAAAAAAAAAACATCGACGAAGATCGCAATGGGTATCTCCGTCCCAGATCTTTGGAAGCGCATTCGCAAGCTGGAAATGGCGCTCAGACTCGAGATCATTTGATGCCGTGGATGGATGGAATGAATACCGGCGCGCGCCACAGTCGATGCGTATTGCAAGATCAGATCACAAGTTTCGATATCTCCGAACAGGTGTCTAATCACCTAGTATGTGAAATCTTGAACGAATCTGCTCTGCTCAAGAGACGAAAATGATAGAAAGAGACTCGGTATTGAGACGAGTATCATTGTATCGAGTCAGGTAAGCAGTATATTACTTTTTACTTACTAGGGTATGTGATTTTCTCTGAATATTCATTCATACACACACTCAAGCACAATCATGTCCAGCACATCCTTCCCCATGCTGTCCCATTCCACCTCGTGCACCCCTCGGAATCCGGAACTGATTCATCGTCACCCTACCATCCACGGACGCCGATGCACATACCTACCTACCTGCCAAAAAAGCTTATTCCCTATAAACATTGATAGCGACGGCAATTGAACAATCGACCTTCAATTCCAGGCATGAAACGACTTGACCACATTGCTACCGCCCATCAAGACCCCGACGCCTCCTAATGTGCTTGGCAACACGTGGGTTATTTTTAATTTGATAATTTGATAATTTTGATTTGAGTTTGCTGCCGCGGCTCCTAATTTCTTTGACCTAGTAGTGCAAATCTAGGACCCTTACTTTCTCTTCCGTTTTTCACATTATGCAAGTATGATTGGATAATGCAACGCAATGCACCTCTGAGAATCAAGGGTTTTCTTACTTGCTCGTAACAGGAAATGCTCGACCTGCTCCACGAGGAGGGTTGGATGAATTGCACATGCAGTCCACGTGACACAAATGAGGTATTTATTCTATTGGTTCATTTTGCTTCGTATGTCATCTATTTCGTCGAGTATCTCTGGCGGTGAGAACCTGTTTTCTTGCCCTGTCTGTGTACATTCTGTTCGCGCAGGCCGGAGGAGAAGACAGATTAAGTTTAAGGTCTTGAGCTCGAGGGCATTTGATGCGTGGGGTTGTGGTTTTGAAGCTCACAGGCAGGTTGCATCTGCATTAGTTGATTCTGTAGGCAATGTAAATATTGCACATGAGAGAAGGATTGAGGATTGTGGATGAAATTGAATTGAGAGCGGGTAGCGCGAGACTCGCGCGAGAGAGGATGTCTTGATTGTTTTTGATCTTGTGGTGTAATTTGAATATCCGGGCAGAATGGTGAATTGTGGAAGTCTCGATTGTAGGTAGACATTGAAAACATTGGAGCTGAGTACCTACTGAAATTTCGTTCTCGGGTCCATCCCTTAATCTCAATTCGCTTGTGGGACAGTCAATACTATCAATGCAAGACTGCAAAGATACAACATATAATGCATGATATAAGGAGTTCAATTGACCCCCGCAACATTTCTGTACCTACAGCATTTCATCATTTCGAAGTAAATAAACAAGAAGAATCAGTCCGTGTGATTGTTCCAAGTGAAATAAGTGCAGGTGAGCAGATGATCATATTACACTCAAGATTTGATTTTCATCACCATAGAGCATCGTGGCATTAGAATATTGTACCACCAATTAAATGATGATTGACATCAGTCATAATATGACGAAGAGGGCGCAGCACGCACTTCAGATTTGATCGTTCCTCTGGATTCCCGTCGTGGGGTTGAAGTTCATTTGATATGTACAAGGAGCCAGACGAGTGCATCCCTTGCGAATAATTTCATGCAGCTGTCTTCGAACGTGGCAACTCTAAAATTCGCATGTGGCACAAAGTTTTCGACTATCCTATAACTTCAGCGTTAAAATCCCAGCATTCTGGTGGACTCGTCGGCCATGCATTGCACTACAGTGCTAAAGTGAATGAAGGCCTGTTTGTCATACCGTGTTTGTATTGAGGGCTCTTTGGTCTCGAGTTGGTGAAATCGTAAATTTCAAGGACTCGATCTCGACTACCGACTGCCGTAGAACTAGTGATAAGATCGTCAAATAGCTAGACAAGTATTTCGGGAGCTGAACATCCATGGTGTATATGCTATTATTACAGATTGTGTTCTCCTTTCAACCGTGGTGCGTGCGTGAGCCATAAGGTAAGACAGGAGGATATCATTCCCGTCCCGTAGAAATTCCGAACGTTCTTCGTCACCACACCATGATTTGCGTGCACATCGTTCCAAGCCATATCAAATATGATACATGGAAGTTGGTGTAACGTCGACTATCTTGGGTTGCTGATATTCCGGGTCCGTCAGAAGAACGGTAATTATACGGGGTGGGTATCGGTTTTGGGGCTGAGTCGTTGTTGTTAATGCTGATGCTGATTCATGGGGATCTGTAAGTGTGGTGGGATGTGTGAATGGCTTGCATGTATTCCTTGAAGAAAGTGTACAGTAACCATAAAGGTATTTATTGTATTCGGATTTATGTTGTCATGGCAAGGCACGAACAGAGATTCGATCTTGATAGTGGGCCGATGAATCCTCGATGTACTCTCATTGAAGGATGTTTGAAGTTAGTTGGAAATAAGTACGTTGATAGGACTCCTTCATTGACTAAATTAGACGAGACCGTTCAATTTGTTCATGTGGTGAACCAATAATCGGGCAAACAGATCGGTGGTTGAATCGGTTGCTGCAAAATAAAAACATCCATCATCTTGCTTGTTTGCTTATCTGCATGTCTAAATGCTTACTTAGATTAGCTGACAACAGGAATATGTTTCAATGAAATCAAACCCGTTTCCGGGGAAGTAAACTATGCTGGCTAAATGTAGGTACTTGGTGGATGGATTGTGGATTCTGATAATCTTTCTGCTCTGATTGCTCTGATTGATATTGTTTCTCTTAGCCCTAATCTCGACCTGCCCGTATATGGAGTTCTCCAAGCCGCCATGCCACCATTAGGTTGCAAAATAATTTGACGACTCAAACTTTGGCCCGGGAAACAGATAGTGTAGTCGTGCTCTGCAGTCTTTAAAATTGACAGCCCAAATCAAAAGAAGAGTAGAGGAGCCACCGCCCAGAAAGTGATGGCGGAAGCTTCGTACATGCAAGTCAAGATTTGGCGCTGAGCAAGTGCTAGCTAGGTATTTTATATATTGCATTCTTGTCGATTCTGGATTGTAGATGGTAGACTGTTATTAGTCTGACACGGGTAGCAAAGTGTACATTGCACAGAGTAGGGGCAGCCAATAAAGCAAGGGAGCAAAGAGAAGAAAAGAATTCTTTCCAGGCTATATTACGAGACTATTGATGATCAGAGGCAGGTGCTCATCACCCATCCTCCATTTCGCTGGCAAAGGGCACAAAGCCTATACCGGCACCGTTGGCAAACCTGCTCGATGGACATGGCTTGGTGTGACTTGATGTGACTTGAGTTGACTTGGACCGGCTTGAATTGGCTTGACTCGACTCGACTCGACTCGATCCAAGGGCCATGGACAGACCGAAGGAGTATGAGTCCTTCGTAGTCACATAATAATGAACGAATAATGAACGCGCTGAATGAAATTGAAGTGTTTCGCTTCGACGAGACTAACCAAACAATGACTACTTTGGAGGAAATAGTGGGATGGCTAGACCAAGAAATATTTCACAACCCTCACTACCTGGCTCCCAAGTATTTCTTACTCCCACTCCCCACTCATGCACGCCCACCACGACCACTCGCTTTCACGCCCAACACCACTCGCTCTCCCTCGCACCACTCCCTCCTCCCTTCTCTCTCCTGGCACGAACAATACACACCCACCCGCGCCTTCTTACGAGCACAAGCGATCAGACGCAGCCCACTTCTCGCCCACCTCATTACCCGTTATCCTCATTCCACGCTACACACTGGCCACACCATAAACCAACGAACTGATCGAACTGCGTCTTTGGTTCGTTTCAACCACAAACACCCAAATCTTAATACTGTGGGCTAAGGGTCACCGTATTCCTCATATAATTCATTTTCATCGCCCAGTTTTCTATCAACCTATTCACATTTCAACTTGTCCTCCAAACAAAGGATCAGAACCATATAATTTGGTAAAGCCAAACCGGCCTCGGTGTCCCGCTGTTCTAAGCCGGCGCCAGACGGTGCAAGGCTCTGCCATTGTAAAAAAACCCCAAAATCTTAAAAAAAACACCACATCTCCCCTCCATCTTCTCTCACTTTTCTATTCTCGGATATCGCATCTTCCCGGCGTTGGAACAAATATTCACATTTGGAGTCAAAGGGCATATACCCCATATACCACGGCAGCGGCATTTTACTTTGATTATACACAGACGATTTCACATCTTGGTCTCTTGAATTTTATTTACTTCGACTCGATCTGTTATCGACTCGGCAGTTCAATTGAATTGCATACAATTTCCTAAAAGATCTCATCTATCATCTTGAGGGTGCTTTTTTCCCATCTTGTTATCAGTGACGGCTTGTTGACGGTCGTCCACCTTTCACCTTACTCTTATCTAAAATATACATCTCGCGCTCGATTCATCTCTCTCCAAGATGATCATTGACGGAGAAAAGTGGGCTTGTGATGCTTGTGTCAGAGGTCATCGTGTTAGCAATTGTCATCATTCAGACAGGCCTCTGCAACACATCAATAAAAAGGTATACCAATTGTATTTTGGCGTGCCGATCTTGCTAATCAAACTTGTTTAGGGTCGTCCTGTCTCACAATGTACTCATTGTCGAACCATGCGCAAATCCAGAGCAGCACATGTTCGATGTGAATGCGGTTCAGAAAAGGCACATTCCAAAGGATCCTGTCCGGAAAATGGAGACATACAGGGTGAGCTCTTACAACATACTCCTGGCACAACAATTCCAGTTTCTGACATGATTGAAGCAGATACCTGCTGCTGCAGCCATGGAGCCCGATGCACTTGCGCTTTGAAAAACGATCATCTCCCTCCAGTACCCGAGTCCGACTCTGATGAAACCCCTTCGATTTCTGTACCAGTATCCAAACCAAGGCGGCCTCGTGCGCAGACCACTCAATCGGAAAACAATTTGACGATATTTACCAACGGTCACCACAAGCCCGTACACAAGAATAACAACATGGCTCACAAATGTGGTCTCCCATACACTGTGCCCCGAGCACACTCAATCCATGGCCAATCTTCATCGAGCCTGGCCAATAGGTCTGTTGACAATTTACCACATACGAACGCTATCGATACCTTACACAGCGAATCTCAGATCAAAGACTCTATGGTGAGTGCTCAACAGGAGCAGCGAATGGTCAAGTCCGAGCATGCATCGCCGCTCGTTAGCCCAACAACAAATTTCCAGCAAATAAATGGACAATTACCCCCTTTGGATATAACGAATATGTCGACCCCCGATTACAATAACATATATCAATTCGATGGATTTGGCGGGGCAATCCAAGATTTTGAACAACCGATATTCTCCGCCGGAATCGGTTCCGCTTCTATCGACTGGAGTAATTACGAGGGATTAAATTTCAACGATGATAATTTCGCAGCCTCTTCTTATAGCCAAGCAGCATCATTCAATGGATTCGACTTTTCTAGTATCGATCATCCAGCATTAACGACTACTTCAACCTCTGGGGAACAATCAGAAATTGAAGATTTTATGGGTGTTTCGGACCCTTCTAGGCCTACATTGATGAATAATCAAAACAACCAATATGGATCTGATCTTGATGCCTCAGAATTTGGTGGAGAAGTTGATAGATACAGATTAAGTACAACGTCATCTTATCTCGACATGACACAGATGCAAATGCTCGCAAGCAATGATGTTGGAAATTTTGGACTTGAGGAATTCATGAAACCAAGCCCCAGCGAATTTATACCATTGACGTCTACAAACCACAGTCTACCCATGACAGGATATCCAACCGAGATTAAGAATAATCTGCAAATACCATTCGAGGAGAACAACACTTTCTTACCCATAAACGTAGAAGAGACCGACAATTTTTGGATGACGGAGTATTCGGTCGCAAACAACCTTGTGGCCAACAATGAGAATGGAGTACAGGGTGAGAATGTCTGGAGACAATAACACCGGTGGAAAGGCAAATGGCCTCTGTGTGCAAATTCCTGATCTTTGGATATCGAATTCGATTACTTACGATGATCACTTTCCCATGAGTTTCAAGTACAGACTGGCGGCAATAGCGTTTGGCACAAGAAGTGCAGCATTTTCAGGTGGCATTATATTTTATAGACGTCTCTTGTGTGAATAGCGATAAATGACTTACATGACCAAAACATATCATGATGCATCCTGTGTATGCACTTGATATGAATGAAGTAACTGACTTTAGTGATGATCTCGCGTTTATATGTTTTTCCGTCCACAAATTGAGGATCGGATGTCAACCCTTGTTACATAGATGTCCGCAGGCAAAACGGTTATGCCGAAGTAACGATACGAGATGTACTTTATCATGCATCAGTCGCTCCCAATATTCTTTACGCAATGTCACCATAAACAAGTCAACAGATCGGCTGACAGATTAGATGCTGACTTCACTAGTCTGAATTCGTAATGTAAAAGGACGAGAGGGCAGTAAGAAAAGTCGTAAGAAAGTGCCAATAGGGAAAACGGTGGTATCCGAGTCGCAAATTTGATCGAACACGATGTAGATATGGAGAGGAGTTGTGAATAATGGTATCTCGTTGATAATTTATTGAAGGTTGGTCGAGTGGTGATTAGATCCTAGGTGAGATTGGTGCGATTTGACAAGGCACTTGCACGCTCGTCGGATTGCCTGAACGTTTCATGCTACGTTCAAACAACAGGTAAAGTATACTTCTTCTTGCGTAGAAGGCGGAGGAAATGGGATAAACATCTTCCAGTGGTGACAGAAGATCTCGGTATCCTAAAACATTTGACCGAGCCCCTCCTTTCTGCGCTGCAGGCGAAAGAGAAAATGAACGGAGAAGATAGAGGTAAGAGGGACTGAGAAGATCCTGTTTGCCAAGACAGACACGTCCCTATTAATGTTGAAAGGGCCACATCTTAGTCCACAATACGGCACTGATACCCCGCCGGTAAAGGCTGATGAGTGACTTGAACGTTACATCGGGGACTGGAATATGGGCACAAGTTGCATTCTTAGGATTTACGTCGCATGATGAGATTGGGAAGAAGTCAATGGTGTAGGCTCGAACGGAACAATAGTGCTTCTTCTTCCGGCGAGATCAGGCTTCTTTTGGCAGAGGGAAGATGGGAAGTGGTGGAATTGTAGGTTCTCCAGGAATGGACAAGGTGGTCTGGGGTATTTAGGCTGGATAAATGCATGAGGGTAGTATGCAAGTGATCCAATGAGTACAGATTCCATCGGCTGTTTGGAGAAAACTGGCAGGATACCGTATGTGTGCGTGGACTCGTCTCCAGAGGATTGAAGTGGAATTGGCAGGGCAGGAGATGATAGGCCCAATAAGGAGAGGGAGACATGAGTACGAGGATATCATCCCCAACCCTCCTGCAAGGGCTCCCGAGAGTTTACATGGAGGCTGGTCAGTATTTGTAGATGTGGCCGATGGTGGATCAACAGGAAGTAAAATAAATAAAAGACGGGTTTCCCTCTGGACATCGCTCGTAACCATTCTCCGAGATACGATAGCTAGTTAACCCGGCCGCGGATATATTGATCCATTTCCTTGACCTTTTCCCGCCCTGCTCCCCCACATTTCCACATTCGTAGCTCCCGTCCCCCTCCCTTTGCCTTCTCCACAACTTGGAAGGATCAGCTGCCGAGGAAGCTTCTTTCGATTGTGAACATGAGCATGACCATGGCCTACATACACACTTGTGAAGTATGAGTGAAAAAGGATGAAGGAAAGAAGAATTCCTGATGCAACTGCAACTGCAACCACCAAGTACATCATCGAAGATCCAGGAGCGAAGATTTCCAGGTCAGATCAACACTCTTCTTCGTACGTGGAAGTTGGTGGTGTATAGCCATGAATGGGCATGGGGAAGCTGACAATTGATAGGTTCTCGAATTCTCCGAAGTGTGTTATTGTGATGTAGGACAGGCAAGGTATTGTGAAACAGCATCTCGAGTCTGCATCTCTCACGGAAGAACGCGAGAGCGAGAAGAGAGAAACAAGCAAAAGGGGAAGAAAACAAGACACCATTGAAGATACAGCGAGAGACCAAACCCTCCTTCACATCTCCCTGCCCATATCGTTCTGGAGATCGTTTCAATATTCGAGTGAGTGGCCAATCAATCCTTGGACTATTCTAGCTATTACACATTCATTCATTCATTCATTCATCCATCTTCATATGATCTTTTTCCCATGACATGACTTCCACCACCACCACCACCACCATCATCATCATTTAAAAAGCCACTTCTTACTTTTTCCTTGCTTCTCTCCCATTCTTGCTCTTGGTCCAGAGTCTACCTCTGATAATCCCCCGTCGAGGATTATCCGGCGGTTCCGCGTCAATTCAACATTATCATTGTTTCTTCCCTTCCTCACTCCAGACGTCGATCTAGCTTCGGGAGTTCTGGCTATGTGGGTTGATTGAACATTGAACATTGAACGAAAGGATCCTATTTACCCCATCGGAGGTTATTATCACCGAGGTGTGGAACCACGCTCCACCATATTCTGGATCCTCATTAGTGTCTCGAGCTTGTGATTTTCATTGGACGTCCTCTTATTAATTCGCACACCTTTTAAGGGCCCTTGGTTAATTTGAATGCTTCAGCTTACCTTTCTATCTTTGTACAGCTTCTCGGACAACAGTTCTTCCATCACCGAAAATTTCCATATTCATCATACCATCCAAACTTAACAATCTACAACTTCCCATCGTTGTACAGCGAGCATCTGCTTGTTCACTGTTCTGCAACCTGGTTAATCGGAGTCGCATACGTCTTCTCCTTCCAAGATCCTTTCAAGTAAGTTTATTGACGCCAATTTCATTGTTGGAGAATGTCAGGACTGTAGCCATAACCCATGTGCGGCAGCTATTGGGACTGAGATGGGAGTGAATGGATGGAAGTGAATAAATGTGCGATAGATAGGAATTCACATAACTAACTCTTTTTCAATTAGGAAGACAATCAACGTTCCTTCCTTTTGCGCCGATGAAGTCAAAGTGAAAACATGAATCATAACGACGCGCCAACAATGCAATCCTATCCATCTCCTAACGCGACTGCTGCTGATAGTAGTGGTGGACCTTTCTATGGACCAAATTCCTCAAATCCACATCCCAATCAACATCACCAACATCTACCAACTCCCGATGAGCTGCAACTTGCCGAACAATTATCCGCCGATGCGCAATTGTCACGTAGTATGCAGCCAAATATGGGAGCCAATCGTGGAATGAGCGAAAACCCAGATTCTCGAAGTCAAGCAAATGTCAACATGAACCACCAATACCAACCGGATCATCAAATGCATGGAGGTCATGCACCTATGAACCATGGACTTATGGAAGTAGGTCCTCAATATGAGGATGATTCTATTTCTCCAGCTGGAAGAAAGAGATCAAAGGTATCGAGAGCTTGTGATGAATGTCGGAGAAAGAAAATCAGATGCAATGCCAATGAACCTGGAAATGAAGATATATGCTCAAACTGTAAAAGAGTTGGTGTTCATTGTCAATTTAGCAGGCAACCTATGAAACGTGGGCCAAGTAAAGGGTAGGTGTTGTAAAACAGGCAATCAGGATCTCAAAGGAAACTCACTGACAAAGTAGTAGCTACATTAAAGAGCTTGCTGACCGGATCAATACATTGGAAGGACAAGTGCAAGGAAGCGAGATGCCTCAATATCAACAATCACAAGAAATTCTGCAAAGAAGACCTTCCGAAGAGTTTTCTCCGACGCCGAACCCTGAGCAAATTCCCCGCAAGCGCGGTTATTCTTCAATTTCCGGGGTCGGCGAATTTAATTCTCCGTATCAAAATCAGCAACAGAGGTCAGCTTCCAATTGGATCCCTCAAGAACAACCGCGGTCTTCAATCTCAAATTCGTCATATTCTACCAGTGCACAACTACCTGGTACCACTCAACTACCTACCAGAGAGCAGACCTACTCGCCAAATATGACAGTACCTCAGCAGAAGTGGGTGAATGCGCCTGATGTTAGTGGTTCTGTTGAAGTAGTCAATCATACCTCCCAACCTCAAAGTGAAGACCCTGTGGAGTATATTGATGATTCTCTTCTTGAAAAGTATGTAGTTGCTCAGAATACACGATCACTCATTTACTAACAACATTCAGTTATTACAAATTTATACACCCAACTTATCCTATGCTATCTCTTACTAAAACTAGGTTACTGTCTCGGCTTTCTGCTTGTCCTGCTCCCATCAGACATGCTTTTTGGGAGGCGTTATATGCTGCGATTAGATCGTTTCCAACTGCTGTTCCACTTAAGCCACGAGGTATCACAAACGCTGTCAGAATCATTCAAGCAGTTCAATACGATTCGCAGACCATTCGTTCTCCTACTACAACGATCGTACACCTTCAAATCATGATGCTACTAGCAATTGAGGCCAACAATCTCCCTTGTGATATCCAGGACGGTCAGATTATTCAGTTGCCATCGGTTTGGTTGAGTACGGCTGTTGGTTTCGCCTATTCTACGAAATTACATGCACACAAACCAATTGACAAATCGAACAATGATCCGGATTCTGATGACAAGCATGTCAGACGAGTTTGGTTTAGTTTGGTCATTATGGAGAGATGGAATGCTGCAGTGAGAGCGTGTCCAATACAAATTCCAGATTCGGTTGCACAAATTTATCCTGATGATCGAGCTATATTGGGTGAAGTTCCATACCATTTGGTTCGTAAGTACATTCCTCTCATCTTATCTACTTGACCCTTACTGACTATATAGGTATCGCCGTTGTTATTGGAAACTACGCGGAGGTGAATCTTGCTACAAATGACTTGGCACCGCTCGCAGTTTATCGTGGACTTCACTCCCGACTTCTCAAAACCCAACTCGAACTCGTACGTCATGAGTTAAGTAATTCTGGTATCACACCTATTGATTCTCCCGTTCTTCATATCAATTATTGGTGTGCTTATCTCCTTATACTACTTCTTCAAGAACCACAAGAAGACGCCGATGAACAAATGAGAGCTACTCATTATATTATCAGTCAACTTTCTTTTAACCCGGACCTTAAATCTCCTTTAGTAAATTACTACAAATGTTTCGCAGCTCTTGCACTTCCAAATCTTCTTCAAATAGAGACTACAAAGAAAGAAGCAGAGAGTACATTAAAAACTATGTTAGAAGGTCGGCTTGCATCTTCGCCTTGGGACAAAGTAACGAGGGAATTCTTGATCAATAATTTGGGAGCTCAAAGAAGAGGCTCAATTGGCTTGTCTCAAAGTCAAAGTCAAAGTCAAGGAGTACAACAAGTTACAAGTGCAGTAGTGAACGCAAAAGCAGATGATAATCAACATATGATTACGGCCGCGAATCAAGGACTTCAGCGTCTGGCTGATTTAGCAACGGCAGAGACTGAGGATAGAGTAGAAGTTAGCAGTGGAGTTTCGACGGCGGAAGTGGTGAGAAATGATAAGGATGGAAGTTTTCCGAGTGGAGGGTTAAGTAAGGTATAAGTGGTGATTGAGAGAGATTGAAGGGAGGAGTGGAAGAGGATAGGGGGAGAGTATATAAGATTAAGATGGTGTATGAGAAGTGGGCATGGCATGGTGCTTTAAGCACTTTATATGGAGTTATTTGGTTGGATCGATGGATATGATAGGATAGGATGGTGGTGTTTTTGGGACATTTTTATGTATCATATTAAGGTTTTGTTTGTGTATACCCCCACATTGAAGTTCTATTTTTCTGAATTTTTACGGATGGGATTGGAGAGAAGAGGAGAGAGGAGTTGGGGCTGGGGCTGGGATATAGTGTGGTGCATGATATGGCGTGGTGTGTGGTGGTGCTACCGGGAGGTGAAGGGGGGAGAATAACATGGGACTGGACACATGCATGCATTTATCGGCGTTGTTCTGAGGATATGTTGATTTGGATTTGGTTCGTGGGGTGGGTGGAGTGGGTGAGGACATGTGAAGATATTCAGGGTGTTTGAAGAAGATCGAGTTTGAATGCATACATACAAATACAAATCAGTGTGGAGGGAAAGGAGAGAGGGGGGTATGAAAAGAGTAACGGGAGTATAAAATGGATATATCTGTTTGTGCCGTTGAATAGAATGAATTGATGAATTATTGAACAAGATAAGTTGGGGCGGGATTTGATGTCATGAACATGATGGATTGGAAGTTTGATGTGATGTGATGAGATGAGATGAGATGAGATGAGATGAGATGAGATGAGATGAGATGAGATGAGATGAGATGAGATTTGATGCATTGAGTAAATTGGATATACCAAGAAATGGATGGATTGTATGGTGGTTCTACTCTTATTGATTATTATTTGATTTCGAGGGTAAGAATTGAGAATCGAGAATCGAGGACTGAGGACTGAGGACTGAAAACTCAGAGGTTCTTGAGGGAGGTGAGAGTGTGTATATGTATGTAATTGTGAATGAATATTGTGTTGTGAGGTTGTGAGGTTGTGAGATTAGAATGAGTAGCAGATATTGGTTGTTGGATATTGAATGGATTAGGCTTATAAAGAAATGAAAAGAATATATTTGAGGGGGTATGTGTATGATTGTATGGTTGTATGGTTGTGTGGTTGTGTGGTTGTGTGGTTGTGTGGTTGTGTGGTTGTGAGTATTGGATGTGAGCATTGGATGTGAAAAGATAGGGAGAGGAGATGGAGATATAGATATAGATATAGATATAGATATAGATTAGAATAAAAGTAGGATTTTTAGATGATATGGTGATTTGAGAGGGGCTTATGTGAATATGGAGAGAAATAGATGAGTATTGGGGGGATGGTTGTTTCTAGGGAGTGTAGAATGCGTGGATTGGGGATGGGGATGGGGAGAATTGAATGAAAATTAATAGGGAGAAAATATCGTATAAGTTAGATTATATTATATTTATATATATGAGGATAAATAAACTTGTATTCTGTTTGTTCTGTTCTCTATTGTATATAGTGTGTGTGTGATATGTATAATATAGTATTATAGAGTATGATAGGAGTTGAGTTTTTTTGTATTTATTAATATTAATATTAATGTGATATTTATTATTTATTGATAGTATAGTATAGTGTATTATAGTATACATAGAGTTCTGAGGTTATATATTTAGGAAGTAAATAGAGAAGCGAGGGGAAATTATATAAAAATAGTAAATGATTTCAATTTATTAACTATGATATTAAAGCTCTAAGCGAATGCGCAAGAGACTAGTTCTTTATAGTAGATTTTATATAAGATCTATTGTTTCTTATAGATAGCTAGCTCTGTAGATAGAATGTAATTAGATATATAGGATTTGTATAATTGTGGGTTCTATGTCTTTTGTATCCTATTTATATAAATAGAAATCGAGATGTAGATGTGGGAATGGGATTGGGAATGGAAGATGAGGTGAGGGTTTGGGTTTGAGGTATAAGGGGAGAGGTGGAGGGACTAGTGGGAGGTGGATAGGTGAAAGGTGTGAGATTTACAGAGGAAGAGGGGAGAGGAAAATGAATAGAGAGAGGGAAAGGAGATAGGGAAGAAGAAATAGAAAGGGATGAGATAGAAGAGTAGTCAGGAGAGAATATAAGGGATAGGAAAGAAGAGAGAGAATGATTAATGAAGAAAAGAAGAGAAGAGAAGAGAAGAGAAGACGAAGAAATCATAGAATGAGGAATAGAATATATAGAATAGAATATATAGAATAGAAGAATATAAATCAAAACATCAACTCTAAAACCTCGCTTATATATATAACTTATTATACTAATAATTACGAAAGCTTTTCTGAAATTTGAAAGAGGAAGAGGGGCTTCTAGTAATGAGATTGATATGAGATAACTAAGTTAATCACTACTACTATTATTATATCTATTGTTATAATCTCATTTCTTAGAATTATATTCTATCTCTCTCTCTCTCTATTCAAACTAGAACAGATAAAAAAACGAAAAACGAAAAATACAACTTATAATTTCCAATTTATCTCGACTTACAAATTCTCAAAATATCGAAATAACTAAAGAGTTAAAGATAATATTTATAGTACATATACTATTATTAAAATTACTATTGAAATCGTAAAAAAAGAAAGAAAATCGAAAGAAAATTATTCTTTCTTTCTTTCTTTCTTTCTTTCTTTCTTTCTTTCTTTCTTTCTTTCTTTCTTTCTTATTTATAATAGTATAAATCGAATCAAATCAAATCAAATCAAATCAAGCTTATAATATCTCTCTTTTTTCTTCTTTTTTCTTCTTTTTTCTTTTCTTTCAAGACTTGCGCTTTTTTCTTTTGGAGCTTTCGAGGCTGTGGTTTAAGGCTTTTAGAATGTTTGGATGAGTGAGTGAGTGAGTGAGTGGCTTGAGTGGGTAGGAGGGAAGGAAATAAATAGATAGGTAATTATTTTTCTCCACCTGCTCACTCACTCATTTACTCATTCACTCATCTTTTTCAAATTTCCGCGGAATGTTGGGGGTGGATAAGATGAGATGGGATGGGTAGAGTAGGATATTTAGAATGTGTAGGATAGGGAGGGTATTGTGAGATGGAATAAATTGTATTAGGGAATGGGAATGGGAATGGGAATTGGAAGCTGAGAACTGGGAGCTGGGATGATGTGTTGATGTGTTGAGATATCTCTATAGCTAGGGATGGTTATAACAAAAGTAAAGGAATCTTTCTTATATTGAGATATATCTATAGTTAGGGATAATTAGTGATAGTAAAAGTAAGTACTTTCTTTCTTTCTTTGCGTGAGTATTATAAGATGAATGCTTATCGATGAGGTTTTAAAGGTTTAGGGATTTGAAGGTTTGAAGTCTTGTAGTAGTAGTAGTAGTAGTAGTAGTAGTAGTAGGAATAAGAGTAAGGTGTAAGATATAATATATAATATGTGTAATTTATATATACATACATTACAATCGGTATAGGAAGATAGATAGACAGATAAATAGATAGTTATTCGAGTATTATTACTTAATACCTGTAATACTCTATTTATACTCTAGATAAATGCATTGGTAGATAGATTGTATTGTATCATTATACAGAGTAGAGTGAAATCATCAATAATCAATCAGCCTCATCTCCTCTCCTCTCCTCCCCTCTCCTCTCATTTCCGCAAGGGGCTTTCTCTGTCTTTTGTTTTTGTTTTTGTTTTTCGTCTAGGACCTATCTATCTATCTATCTATCTATTTATCTATCTATCTATACCTACGCGTTTAGCAAGCACCGTGAGTAAAAGTTCCGAGGATTCGCAATAGAACGCGAAAGCCCCGAGGCGAGAGGTTTTAGGAGGTCGGTCGATCTTTGACCCTTTTTTTCTTTCTTTTTTCTGTTTCTTTCCTTCTTTTCGGGGATGGGGGATGGATTGTTTTGGGGGTGGGTGGGTTATTTGGTCATTTGGTTGTTCTTTTGTGTTTGGCGTTGGGGGTGGAATTGAAACAGTAATCATTGTAGTAATTTTTGGTTCTGATTTTGGTTTTGGTTTTTGGTTTTGGTTGGTTTTGGTTTTTGGTTTTGGGGAGAGTTT